>HG992201.1:11785067-11960157 GCA_905220545.2 Melitaea athalia
GAAGGCTTAGACAAGTGGCAAACGCTCCGAATCTATTCACTTCTAACGTCTTAACGATGTCGCTAACAATTTGGTAGCCAAGTGTACAAGGACTTGTCGAACGCTCATTCTTTTGTATTACAAGCTAAAAAGCGAACGTAGTCTATGGTTTCGATTAAAATACAGTGTTGCCAACTTGGGGGATTTTCATTTTCCCCTAAATTTAGAAATGTATTTTGCAAATAGCGGGAAAGTTTTAGAGGATAAATTTTTTTAGGGTATTTTTTATTCGTTGGAACGTAATATATCATACGTATATATCAATATGAAAAACTAATAAAAATAACAATTCCTTAATTATCAATTTTTAAAAGAATTTGTTCAATGAATATACTAAAGCAATGTATACAAAATAATTTATTTTTATTTTAAAACCGTTTGAAAAGTAAAAACTTATATAAAAAAATAATCTGACCGATTTTTAAATTTTAGTTAAAGTTTTTAATTTACGGACTTGTTAAAATATTTAGGGAAAAGTTTTTCAAGCATTGGGAGCACTGTTTGAAAACGTCATTTAACACTTAACAGTTTCAAATTTCAACTTGTACCCGACTACCCGTATATTCAATGTACTCTGTGTTGTGAACTTGTGAAGTGTGTATTATCCCCGATTTTATTAAAACTCTTTTTCAAGCTTTCTTCAAAAGAAGTTTTAAAATATTTGGTAAGTACAATACTAATATTTAAAAGTTTGAATGAAATCTTATTATTTTCATTGTAACCGTTGTCGTTCTACTGCAATTTACCACTATTCATTAATTTCATTATACAATTTATGTACAGTATTCTCGTATGGACGTTTAAAGTTTGTAAATTTACTTATGTAAGCAATTTATTTATTTTTAGTAATGGAACCAAGGCAAAGAGCAAGTCCAGAACAATTTTCAATTTTAATAGACTTTATGGAAAGGTATCTATATTTCATTTTTGTGTTATTAGGGTTCCGTACCCAAAGGGTAAAAACGGGACCCTATTACTAAGACTTCGCTGTCCGTCCGTCCGTCCGTCCGTCTGTCACCAGGCTGCATCTCAAGAACGGCTATAGCTAGAGAGTTGAAATTTTCACAAATTATGTATTTCTGTTGCCGCTATAACAACAAATACTAAAAACAAAATAAAATAAATATTTAAGGGGGGCTCCCATACAACAAACGCGATTTTCTTGCCCTTTTTTGCTCGATATTAATAATGGCAACAGGTAGGCACTTGAAATATTCACAAAGTACTCAGTTGTATTTTACTTTAATAATAAATAATAAAATTAAAATAAAATTAATATTTAAGGGGGGCTCCCATACAAAAAACGTCATTTTTGCCTATTTTTGCTCTCATACAATAAAAGTGATTTTTAGCCGCTTTTTGCCCGTTATTACAATCAATGTACCTAGTCAATGGTACGGAACCCTTCGTGCGCGAGTCCGACTCGCACTTGGCCGATTTTTTAAAACCACTACTTATACCGTAATATAAACAATGACATCACCAATTCACACAACACTTACCTACCTATGGGGAGGCACTTATAATACGTTGGTACAACCCGTATGAATTAATTTGAAATCCGGGCCGATGATGTAATTTTATTATAATCCTACTAATAATAACTAACATAGTTTATAAGTAAATATTGTTACTAACACACTAATACACTGGATGTATGTACAGTCCGAAATAAACCACTTGTATTACAATTTTATTATTATTGAATATCGCCTGCCCGGGTCTCAAGTTAATTCGTATGGACTATACTTATTTTTTTATTTATTTTAGACATGGAGATCTAGCTAGACCCCAGTCAGGTCCTCAAGGAAGGATTAGGAGTGACCAGTTGTGGCAGCAAGTATCTGATATTTTGAACTCTATTGGTGGTGGTGTTCAAAAATCACCAGATAAATGGAAAAAAGTAATTAACCATTTAATAATTATATTATACCTTTTTCTATTTTTAACCGACTTCCAAAAAAGGAGGAGGTTCTCAATTCGACACGTATGTTTTTTTTTTTTTTTTAATGTATGTTAGCTCAGAACTTTTGACTGGGTGGACCGATTTCGATCAATTTTGTTTTAATTGAAAGGTGTTGCGTGTCATGTGGTCCCATTTTAATTTAATTGAGATCTGACAAGTACTTTTAGAGTTATATCTAATAATGCGTATTTACGTGACTACTTTTTCGTCGACCTACGTTATATTATACTGCATAACTTTTTACTCGGTGTACCGATTTCGATGATTCTTACTTTAATCGAAAGCTAATACTGGTCTTGTAATCTTGTTAAAATTAGATCGAAAACTGATTACAACTTTTTGAGTAATCTTTAATAGCGCGTATTTACTTTACTATTTTTTCGTCTTATTACGTTGTATTACTTGTCGATGTAATTGAAGTCGGTTTTTTTTCGTTTGCGAGCAAACACAATTATTAATTATTTACATATTTATTTTCATATAAACTGCTTTTAATTAACTATATTTATTTAGGTATGGGCTAGGGAATGCAATCCCGCGGATCCGCAATCCCGCAAATGCGGGATCCCGCATAAAATTAGCGGGATTACAAATGCGGGATTACACCTGCGGGATCCGCAAGATTTGCAAGATTATATTTTTTGCAGCCTGAATTCGCATAACAACATATGTACGGCACGAACAGTGTTGGATATCGTAGTATAATTATACTATTTGTACCATTATTTCATGACTTGTAGAGTATGTAGTATCGTAAAGCAAGGATACTACGCGAAAATACCATAATTGTACCTTCAGGTCGATTGACTTTATTTATTGGTCAAAACATTTTGTTTTTATTGTTTATCCTTCAATATAAATAAGTTATTTATCAGGCAATAACGAATCAGTCGTCAAGAAGATCCGGGGATTCCCTATGTAATGCTTTACCAAGTAATTTGTCTACTGTACTTACTTACTTAGTATACAAATTCCTTGTTTACTATCTCGGTCGTTGTGACAAAATAGCATCAATCAATGTCCATTTTCGAATCTGAACGCGAATTTTCATCTGCTGGCTACATGTGCAGCAAAATATGATCAAATGTAAAAGATGAAACCTTAAATACTTTATGTATACTACAGAGGCGTAGCGAGCTTAACTCGCGCCCGGGGTACAATACCTTTTTAGCGCCCCCTCATTCGAAAACCATATAATATATCCAGCAATTTTTATACCCCCCCCCCCCTCATCGCTTCGCCACTGGTATACTACAAAAACAATTTTAGAAGCAAGTGCCCGAATCTCATTAATATTTTTTTTCAGACTTTAATTCACATAATATACATAGTTTTGATTTTTGTCATTATTTCTGATCAAAATATAATTATACTATTTGTTTCGTCTAAGTAAATTCTATTGATTCATTTACTGACTTAAAAAATAATTTTGTGGACTAATAATTCTAAAATATTGTACAATCCTGCAAATCTTGCGGATCCGCGGGACTGATGGTCTCAATCTTGCGGATTTGCGGATTGTCTTTTAGGTGCTGGATTGCATTCCCTAGTATGGGCTGACTGGAAGACAAAAACAAAAAAAAAATTTTTAAGCTTAAATCTTCAAGCAAATCGCACTGGTGGTGGTCCAAGTAGGCGAATGTCATTGAATGCTTTAGAAGAAAGGGTGGTGGCGGTCATTGGAGTTTCTGCGGTGGTTGGCCAAGCTGGGGTTCAGGAGCAAGGTTTTCATGTTAGTTTAAACCCTTCCGTATTTACTAGCTGCTTCTTATTATCTGCACCAGAATCTCGTTAATTTGTGTTTTAAATTACCACCTGTTTTTAGCGTGAAAGTGCTATAGACCTTCCATTGGAGCATGCACAATATCCACATGATAGTGTGTTAGAGGACCACAACAGCCAGACTAGTAAGTTAACCATTAATTATGCAATCTTTGGTTAAAACAAAATAACTATGCATAATATTTAAACTTAATTAATAAGATGGTAGTAAGGTTGTTGTTGCTCGCTGCATCTCTACCCGTGCGTTTGGAGCAGATTGGTAAAAAATATGTAGCATATATCCAACTCCAGAGTTCAAACTATTATTATTTAATATCCTTTTACGACTTGGAAATAAATAAAATATAATCTATTACTTTTCAGTTCCAATAACTATCCATGCTTCGCCAGCCTTAGCCTCATTACCGCAACCGGTGGAGGATACACAAGCACCGTCGCCATCTCAACCTCCACAATCACCACCAGCACCTCAACCACCACCAGCACCACAACCACCACAACCACCACCAGCACCACAACCACCGCTTCCACATACTCCTCCGAGACGACGTCAGGCGTCAGGCTCTCCACGCTCAACATCAATTACTCCGCGTCGGGCTTTATTAAGAGCTCGACGGAATAGAGGTTTAACTCCATTCGAACGGGCGGCAGATTTATTTGCCGATGTTGAGCGAAGGCGCCTCGTGCATGAAGAGGCACGTGACAAGCGCCTTCATGAAAGGGAGATGGAGAGGATTGCTGTAACAAGACAGCAGAACGATTTATTGCATCAATTGAGCCTAATTGGGCAACAGGTCATTGATTTAATAACGCAGCAGCGACCAAGCAGTTTGCCATCCACTGACCCTATTTAATAATACCTACTGGTATTATTTAATAATTATTTAATACCTATTGGTATTATTAAATTGGGTCATTTTAAGGTTTTTTTTTAGGTTCATTTTTAGGTCATTTTAGTTTTAATTTTTTTGATAATATTTTTTATTTTATTTTTAATAAGTGATAGTAATTATAATTTACAATCATTTTATTTTTAGTTATTTTGATTATGGTAGTGGTTCTTAATTCTGTTTTTGGCTATTTTCGTTGTGGTGATAGGGTGTAATCTTTTTCCTTTTGAAATTTTCCAATTGTTTCATTTTATTAATGTACTAGCTGCCCGGAAAGACTTCGTTCTGTCTGTTGTTTTTTAACCGACTTCCAAAAAAGGAGGAGGTTCTCAATTCGACACGTACGTTTTTTTTTTTTATGTATGTTAGCTCAGAACTTTTAACTGGGTGGACCGATTTCGATCAATTTTGTTTTAATTGAAAGGTGTTGCGTGTCATGTGGTCCCATTTTAATTTAATTGAGATCTGACAAGTACTTTTAGAGTTATATCTAATAATGCGTATTTACGTGACTACTTTTTCGTCGACCTACGTTATATTATACCGCATAACTTTTTACTCGGTGTACCGATTTCGATGATTCTTACTTTAATCGAAAGCTAATACTTGTCTTGTAGTCTTGTTTAAATTAGATTGAAAACTGATTACAACTTTTTGAGTAATCTTTAATAGCGCGTATTTACTTGACTATTTTTTCGTCTTATTACGTTGTATTACTTGTCGATGTAATTGAAGTCGGTTTTTTTTCGTTTGCGAGCAAACACAATTATTTTTGTATAAAAACCACATAAAAACCTTCCGTGGAATTATTAGCGTATATATGTTGCAGTTAAAGCTCTTAACCAGTCAAAAGTACTATTGACTAGGAAAATCAGTCAAAAGTGGCTTTGACTGAAAATTATTGGTTATTAGTACTTTTGACTGACGCTCTCCGTCAAAAGTAGTTTTAACTGCAAAAAAGCGTCAGTCAAAAGCACTATTAAGTCGTTAGATGTGAATAAAAAAGATATTTATTAAATTTTTATTTTCTTTTCATTAAATTTCGCGTCTTCCACATCCATTGCAAACTTTTCAAATTTTTCTTTTGTCATCACATTGAAATGACTATTTTTCATATCTTCCATCGCTAAAATTCTTTGCAAAAAGCCGTCTTTCTTTTCGTAGGTCACTCATTTTTGTTCTAATATCAGCACGTTCTCCACTAATAATGAGTAATATAAAAGTTTAGGCTAGTATTTAGATTAAGAACGGCGTCGGTCGGTCGGTCGGAAATTAGATAGGTTAGGGTTATTTTTTTTGTTTCTGTGACAAAAATATGCCGATAAACAGTCTAATATTGAAATTAGATAGGTTAGGGTTATTTTTTATTGTTTCTTTGACAAAAATATGCCGATAAACAGTCAACCGTTCTTAATCTAAAGACTTTCAAAGTTTATATGTGCGTTTGTCGTTATTTTGATCGACCACCTTACTTTTTAAGAGTTTTGACTGATACAACCAGTCAAAACCACTTTTGACGGAATCATTTAGTCAAAAGTACTTTTAACCAGCTCCAGTGGGCAAAAGTACTTTTAACTGTTATTTTAGTCAAAAGTATTATTGACTAAAGCAAATGGTCAAAAGTACTTTTGACTGGTTCAGAGTTTTGACTGCAACATATATAAATTGTATCAATTAATGTATATTTGATTATAATAATTTGTTCCTAATTTTTATTATGATAATAATTGTTCTTTATTTTTGATTTTGATTATTTCGGTTATGATGATGATAAAATGTCACTTTCTTTTTTAAATATTATAAATGTTGAACTGTGTTAATTTATATTTAAAATTCAAATATTTTAATTATTTATGATTTTTTGTGTTTTTAATCAATGTATTCCAAAGTGCTGTGTACACTTGTAAGTGACATGCATATTAGATACTTTATTATATATTGTTTAATTTTAAATTTTTTATGTGTTGTAAGTGTCCAATTGAAATAAATAAATAAATATATAAGACACTTGTTGAATCCTCAGAATTGGAACCGGAAAATTAAACTATGTGTTGCTCTGAATAAAACAGTCTTTATTTTACAATTTTTCTTCATACATTTTTACACAAAAAATAAAATAATAAAAAACTACTGCTATAAGAGATACCATACTTTATAATATGAATATAATTATATATATCTGATATGTACATAAAATTCCATAAAAATCGGTCCAGCCGTTTTGGAGGAGTATGGTAACTAACATTGTAACATTTTGACGTTGACATTAAATAAATAAATTTCTAAAATAAAAATACCCTAAGTTACTCCTTATTACATCAGCTATCTGCCAGTGAAAGTCCCGTAAAAATTGACCCAGCCGTTCAGAGATTAGCCGGAACGAACTGACAGACAAAAATTGTAAAAAATGTTGTTATATCCAAATGCATTTAGTAAAAAGCAGTATTTTGATATTACAAACAGACACTCCAATTTTATTTATTTGTATAGAATTATAGATAAAATAGATTCGAGTTTTAATACTGTTTCTTAACCCCCCTCAATTAAAGTATAGATATTAAAAATAAAAAATAATTACAATTAAGACACATTATTACAACATCACGATAGTTATTATTAATCAATATATATGAATTATAATAACAATATAATTATGTAGTATATGAATTATATTTTTTACAATTAAGATACAGGAGATTTAATAAGTTACATAGGTAATTACAGAGTTATAAGTATAGATATAGATTTTGGTATAAGTTGACTATTAGACTGACAATAAACAATTAAAATTAAAAAGAAAGATAGTAAAGAGAGCTTATTAGTTATATTATTATATATTATGCAATAAATTAAATTTTAAAAAATATGAAAGTACAAGTATCTTACAATCTATTTACTAAGCAATTAAGTATTGCTCTTCCATGCATGAGCTCGTCTTGACTGCTGGCAGAAGACAGACCAACAGGAGCTTCATCATCACCATCATCACGTGGTTCAGCTACTACATCAACTGGTGGTGGTAGACGAGCTTGCAATGCAATGTTATGCAATACACAACATGCTAGTACAATTTTGCTGGCCACATGAGGATGGTAATGAAGAGTTCTGTGTTTCAGCAAACATCTCCAACGTGCTTTAAGTAACCCAAAGCAACGTTCAATGCAGTTTCTTGCTTGTATGTGACGGGTGGTATACACTTCTTCCCGAGAACCTGGTGCAGCATTTAAAATGGGTGTCATTAACCATGCTCTCTGAGGATATCCAGAATCACCTAAAACAAATTAAATAATTTAAATTATTTAGTGGTGAATTTTGTTTAGTTACATTAGTTACAATGAATAGAGTATCCTTTTATCACAGTATTAAACAAAGTTGCTTTTCACATTTGTCTCTCTGTATATCGAATAACTCTTAAACCACACTACAGATTTTGATGGGTTTTCACTATCAGAAAATTTTGGAAGGAATGTATACCTAATGTAATTATATAGTACCTACCTACATTTTATTTTACCCAGTGCAAAGCCAGGACGTAGTGGTAGACGTGTTGGTAGTCAAAAATACTATATATGTACATAAAAAAATTTACACTTTTGCACACTTACCTAGTAACCATGTTTGTTCACCATGTCGATGAAGTTCACGCATGTATGGTTCAACTTGACTGGATGCCCATATAAAAGAATCATGAGTGGCTCCACCATATTTTGAATTCACATTCAAAATTTTTAAATTATGGTCACAAATCTGAAAAACCACATAACTTATTATAAAGAATATTAAAAGATAATTATTCTATCCCTATTTCTTATTAAACAAAACAGCTTCATTGAATTTAAGATTAGTAATGAAGTATACCTAATAACCTACTGATTCACATAATAATATAAAATTTACCATTTGTACATTCAAAGAGTGGTACCCTTTCCTATTAAAGAACAAATGTTCTTCATGGTCCGGTTTAACAATGGCTATATGGGTGCAGTCTATGCAGCCTATAACACCAGGCAAATTAAATCTTCTCTGGAACCTAAAAAATATTCAGTATTAAGTTAATAAATTAGAAATATATTCAGTCACTTCAGTCTGAAGTTTATTCAGTATTAAAATGATACCTGCTTGATAAAAAATATAATTATTAAGTTTATTAGGAAAAAGGGACCCATTTAAATATATCTAATGATCTCTATACTTATATAAAAAAATGAATCGCTGAATGTGTTGCTAAGCGCAAATCTCGAGACTGGCTTAACCGATTGCGATAATTCTTTTTTTTATAATATTCCTTGAAGTACGAGGATGGTTCTTACGGAGAGAAAAATTCAAAAAATGCCTGAAAATGTCTAAAAACAACACTTTTCTATATTTTCATACAAAAGATTCGTAATTATATTTAAAAGTCAATTTGAACTTAAATACCATACCATAAAGCTTAAGTGTTAGTGGAGGGGTAAAGGGGGTTTAAGTATTAAAAAATAAATTAATTAAAGAATCAACTGTTAGGCGGTACGACGTACGGTGACGTCGCCGGGTCAGCTACTTATAAATAAAAGAAGATGCAATAGGTATGTTAAATAAGTATTAGCTACTCACTCTTGTCTTATGCTCGACCTTTCTTGTGGTGTTTGGGGAAAGTGAATGTGTCTCAACATATAACTGCTGTTCAGTGCCTCCACAACTTGTCTAATACACCGACTCGCGGTTCTTTGCGTTAAATGTTGAGTGACACCCACGATCCTTTGATAGGACCCTGTAGCTAAGAAGCTCAGAGTACAAAGGACCTAGAAAAAGCAACAAACATGTAAATATGTATCTACCTATCTTACTCGTCACAGCATTGTTAGAAGTAATGATTTATATTTTATTCATTTACCTTTATTTCCAAGGTAATTTCGTTAGTTCCTCGCAATGACGTATGAATACGTAAATCCCGACAAAGATTTTGGAATGTTACTTTGTCCAGTCGAAATCTTTCGATGAACAAAAGATCGGGCATGTCATTAACATTTTCTAAGCGATTTCGATTAATATTTCTTCGGTTTCGCCTTAGCCACATGTCTTCATTGTGTGCAGCCCACAATAGTCCAAGCTTATACATTTTAGCGAAAAATAAAAATACAACTAACACAAACACAAAAATACACTAAAAATAAAAATAAAAATACAACTAACACAAAAATAAAATAATACGAATTACAACTACCACAAATAAAAATTAAAAGACAACTAATTACACAAAATCACAAACACAATCACGACACTTCCACGGTCAGATGATCAAAGATCCGCCATTTTGTAAATTTTTAGCGTTATCTACAAGGTCTTAGCGTACGCTAGATATCGAACGCTAGCAGGCGAATTCGTTTGTCAAAAGTGCCACTTGGCTAGGATTTCTAAGGAGAATTTGTACTTCTCTAGCGTTTTGTATTATACGAATAGACTAAATTGACATTTGGCTACCAATTTTAGATTCTATGCGTTGACTCAAATCACATATCGAAAGCTAGTGTCATTCCCATACATTGAGAATTCTATTCTATTCTATTCGTTTAGTTTTTATGCCACTTGTCTAGGGGGGCTGGACTGTAACCGTTAATTGTAAAGCGTTTATTCGCATTTATTATTTTTTAATAAACATTAATGTGTAAAAAATTCAAATGATCAACATGAATAATTCAATTGGTAAAATTAAATAAGCAAATGCAGAAAATAATAATGTTTGCATAACAACTCCATCATTATTTATTAGGATTAACAGCTTCAATGAATATAGATTTTTTATAATTATTTATATAAATAGATTACATGATAGGCGTTAAGTAAACACTTTAATGAGTAGGTAAACTTTATTAAAAAATCGGCCAAGTGCGAGTCTGACTCGCGCACTAAGGGTTCCGTACCATTGACTAAACTAGAGGCTTTATTTTATTGTTATTAAACAAAATACTTATTAATATGAAAAAGATTAATACCATATAAAAATGGTAAATAAACTAGTCAAATACGCCATCTATCGATCCAAGCCGCTGTTGGAAAGCTATTATATTAGTCTATCGACGAGGTTTTCTTGATTTCTGATAGATGGCGTTGGAGACTAATTATATACAAAAATAATTACCGCCCACCTTAAATATTTATTTTACTTTGTTTTTGTATTTGTTGTTATAGCGGCAACAGAAGTACATAATTTTTGAAAATTTCAACTGTCTAGCTATCGCCGTTCTTGAGATACAGCCTGGTGACAGACGGACGGACGGGTCTTAGTTAGACAGCGAAGTCTTAGTAATAGGGTCCCGTTTTTACCCTTTGGGTACGGAACCCTAAAAACTAGCTGCCCGGACAGACTTCGTTCTATTTTTTTAGTATAAAAACCTTCCGTGGCATTTAAGGAACATACCTACTATTTCTTTACCTACTATTTACTATTTATTTATATTTATTTATTATTTATTTATTTATATAGCTACAAAAAAAATTAGCCGAATTGGTCGAGCCATTCTCTAGTTATGCGCTTAGCAACATTCATTTTTATTATATAGATAAATAAGACAAGGTATAAAAAAAAACAACAGAGTATTAGAATATTTTTAATAATAACTTAAAACATTTTAACGACCATATAATATAAATTAAATGTTATATGAGATAACATCAATTCGCGATATGCGATAATATTTGTATGTGATAAAAGAAAAAATTCATCATTATAATAAATTTCTTCTATACCATTTTATAAACAGTTACTTACGAGTTTACCTAATGTTATCAGGCCTATTAAAGTACATATAGAGAATTTTATGCTTTCAGCATTACTATGTCTTAATTCTCTGGTAACTTTTGAAGGGTGCGGTACATCTAGGGAGTGATGTTTTATGATGCTCTTGAAGTAGTGCGCGGAGGCACGTGGAGTGCGCGTGCGTAGAGGATCCGTGAAATCAACGTTGTAGAGGCCAAACTTCAATCTGCAAAACATTTTAATTCTTATTTATTTATTTGGGATCGTCATTATACAAAGACACAAAAAGGAATCTAAAACTACAATACAACTTAGTGTTATAATTTCTTAAGGTGAACACGACGTGCAAAAAACAGAGCTCCTGGAGTAATTTGGGATAGGGTCGGCAGCGCGTTTGCGATGCTTCTGGTGTTGCAGACGTCTATAAGCTACGGTGATCGCTTACCATCAGGTGAGCTGCTTGTTTGCCGATCTAGTTATATTAAAAAATGTTTTATTAAAACATAAAGAAGATTTTAATTTACAGTCATCAAGATATGTGTATAATAGTTGTTAAGAATCCGACATTCATTCATTCATTAAGCCAAAGTTTATATAATTATATTTGTAAATTCGTTACAAAGTTAATTAAACTAATTTAATGAGCAAGTCTACGTCTATTATTGAAGTCCACAACCAATAGTATAACGGAATTTACTGTATCGATACAAATAGCAAGCGTGTATTAATGTTTTTATTTTAGTATTTTTTATTTTATTTTAATTAATTTGATTCATTCAATCAAGTGTAAATTCCAGGCACCTGTCGCACCTGATATACACACTTTTTTATGAACTTACGTTTGTCCAAATATCCATTCGAAATTGTCCATCAGTGACCATACGGTGTAACCGATGACATTTGCACCGTCCTCATATATAGCTAGCAAAATCTGTGTACAACGTACGAACTAATTACAATCAAATACGTAATACAACTAGAAAAAAATATTTACATAAGATATAAACAAGTTTTTATCAAATAAAAATGTTTTTATTTGTAACAACATCTATAGTTTTGTACAATGCCACTTCATTTAGAAATTACCAATTTTGTATATTTATAAAAGGATAATGTACTATATCCTCTTTAAAAGGTGTGGAAATATGTTAGGACAACGGTATATCTTCACCTTCTTGCTATAAATTATTTTAATGTCAACTATTTTCGTTACTGTCCAGTTTTCGTTAGTGTCCAGTTAGTCCAGAGGGTAGGACCACTATATACCTATCCGATAACTGGTTGGAACCGCTACGGGTACGCGACCCCGGACTGCTCTAGCTGCTAGTGTCACACACCCCTCCCCGTAATCCGTGCCACTGGTATCACTAACCCCAGATCCTGTTCTCACATAAATCCTTCCCACCTATGCTTCTTCTAAGCGAAGAATTCCCAAGGAGGGTTGATGTCAGGCAGGCGGCCGATCTTAAAATATACCATGCCAAATCTTTTACAAGATGAGTTCCATGGCTCATGTTGTGCCGACCCACTACATACATATGTAAGTGGGATAAGGGCAGGGAGATGATGAGATGATGATATTTTCGTTACTGTCTTCAGTTTTGGAAATATTTTGTCACCACTTTTCTAATTGAATTTTTAAATTTGAATTTTTTAATCGAAAGGTGGTACATGTAATGTGGTACCATTTAAATTTAATTGAGACCTGATAAGTACTTTTTCAGTTATCGCTAATAATGCGTATTTACTTGAATATTTTTTTGTCTACCTACGTTATCAACTACGTTGTAAGGTCGATGTAATTGAAGTCGTTTTTTTTATGTTTGCGATCAAATACAATCATTCGGAAAATTTAAATATAAATTAAAAGACAGATAATTAAAAGTCAAACAAAAAAAAAGGCAAAAAAATAAATAAATTGAAAGACATTTCGTTAGTCTAAAACTCTAAAGCAACAAAACGAAAAGTAGAATACAAAAATATATCGCTGCTTGAATACAAAAGGGACACAAATCGAAAAAAATTGAAATCGGTTTTATTTCAAAAATGCGATGTTAATAGCTCATATTTTTGTATTTAAAAAAGACTCCCATTAATTTCGCATTATAATATACGAAAACGATACAAGCGCCTTTTTAGTATTTTCGAGTTTCAGGGACGATATATGTGCAAAACTGCCATTTTATCAGTTGCGACCTGACAATCGAAGCAAACGCATGTTTCCTTAATGATAAAGTGCCATATTTCAAAAAATCCTTAACTTTCGTTAGTAATTTTATAAACAAAGGCGCCTCATAGTGATATACGTCCGTTTTGATTTAAAAAAATCACATAAGTTTATTTCTCTTTATTTAACAAAAGTACCATATTTCAAAAATGCCCATTTTGTATTACAGATTTACAGAACTATAAGATCCCTTTAAATAAAAAAAGGCCTTAATAAGGGTAGCGTCCGCTTTGCTTATAATATTTTAGAGGTTGTATTATTATTTGATAAACGTTAGTGCCATATTTTGGAATGCGCTACTTTTGTATTTATTTACATGAGAGTAAATTCATTATAATTATAAATCTAATATAAAACTTAAATAAATATTAAGTAAGTATTTTAGTGAATTATTTTTATTTTTTAATGTATATGGTTATCATATATACGTGACTTAATATAATTAATTAAGTACTGTTTTTTGGTAACAGAATGAGTAGTAGAGTATAATTAAGAATATTGAAATGGTAAAATCCAACAAAAACTCGAATAAGGATGAGGAAATTGAACACCTAGAACTGAGGCAGAAAGATGACTACTATGAAACTTTACCAACGATAGTTTATTTACAATTTCAGACATAAATTGAAAACCCAACATTAGATGAACCAGCTTTTCTGTTAGGTAGCTCCTCCGACAGTAATTCCATACCTGATAGTCAACACAGTCTCAGTTTATCCCTGTTAGACGATGAAGAATCAGGGTTTGAACTACAAAAATCAAAGTCCAGACAAACGTGATTGTTCAGGAAACTGATTATGATAGTGACACTTCTGTGTCTACATGTTTAGCCAATTGTAGCACTGATTTTTATTAGACGACAGTGTTGCAGATCCAAACTTTATAAATTCAAATTTTTTGACTAACAGTCAGGAACTTAGAGCTTCAGGTTTCAATAAAAACAATATAGAGTGTGAAGAACAAAACAATAAATTGATGTCATTACTGTTTCCTGTTGTAATAAAGTCTGAATAGACTAACTGTCTCGACTCATTTATCCCCGGTTCTCGGTGTGACAGTGTTAACACACAGGTGCCCAGTGTAGGAACATCGAGTATTGATACGGCATCTCCATGTGATGAAAAAAAAACTGTATACTTACTCAAAAAAACTAACATTTTGCAAGCAAATAAGCAGGATATTCTTAATCTCAATAACAAAAGTATCATAACCCAAGTGTTACGGGGGGTTATTTTCTAACTCATAAGACTGATATTTAAATAGAGAGATGCAGACTGATTGTTATTGATATATTCACATTTAAAGTTAGCATTGAAAATATAATTTTTATAGTGTTGTAAGCTCAAGAATGGTTGTGATTTATTACTGTTTATAATTGCATTTATGTTGTACAACTACGTTTTTACATTAAAATACCCTACCTAATTATAGTTTAGTAAGTAATATTCATATTATTTCAATTTCGAGAATGATATTAAGCTATAAGACTAGCTTAGTATATTTTTAAGATGGATAGTTATATTTTGTTATTAATAAATTAACAAAACCTTATTATTGATGTTAAATTGTTGTGGTAGTGAGCTAATTAATTATATTTTTCTAAAAATAATTGCCTTTAAGCTTCGAAGAATTTTTCAATATTCCTTTAAATTTAAAATTTAAATCCTCCTCTTTATCAAGAGGAGGATTTAAATTTTTGTTTTTTTTTTAAGTAACTTTTTTTTTTTACCTAAAGAAGTTGTTTTATTTGTTTTATTTATTTTTATAAGCTGGCATGGCCATTTTATTTTTTTTATTATAAATTTTCTAGATTACCTAAGTCATTTGGAAAATATTTTGATTAAAACATTTATTTTTTTGAATTGTGTCTAATTATTCTATTTTTTTACCATAAACGAGGGGATTTTTTTAAAAACAAAACGGACTTATGTGCTAATATATCTTTCAAGGCAACTCTTAAACAATAAGCCTACGTACCATTAAATGCAGCTTTAAAATACGCTTTTAGGGGTATATAACATGCATATAAATGATGAAAGAATAGTGAAGTTACAGAAAAATATAAATTTCTAAACTTTGAATGGCTCTCCTGTAAAATTGCGTCTGTTTGATTTGTGTCCCTTTTGTATTCAAGCAGCGATATGTCTCAAAGAAAAAAAAATATAAATTGTCACATACCTGTTGTAAATGGTTCTGTATGAAGCGAATACGTGCTGTGTCGTGTAGTTCAGCGCTTTTTGTACCCAGGCCGTTCTCGGTCAATAGAATACTGACATTATTGTACCGTCTTGTGATCCATGTTATTTGACGACGTAGACCCTCAGGATTTATCTGAAGAAATTAATTAACCTTTACAAGTAGTAACACGTATACTAGTATTCCTGTCATTGTAGTCAGGAACATATAAATAAATAAATAAATATCGACACAATACACACATGGTCGTCTGTTCCTAAAGTAAGCAACTTAATGCTTGTGTTATAGGTATAACAGCCGACTGGTATAGCTACATATTTCTATTTTTTTCGATGAACATACTTATAAATAATACATATATAAATATATAAATAAATATATATATTAAACCCAGACTCGGGGTGGGAATCGAACCCACAACCCCCTGAGCAGAAAGCAGGGTCACTACAAACTGCGCCAACGGGCTAGTCGTACATATAAACTTTACATATAATTTACCACTACAAATGGAGAGTCAGAAACAGGCCAGCGGGGATCAGTTTCCAATATTACGTTCAGCTCTTTAGAACCTTCTAAGAACCAAGGTCCTGGCTCCTCACCCTCGTGAGCTGGTCTCACTAGTCGACTGGTGTAATAGATCAGGCTATAGTAGTCATAGGTACCTTTAGAAAAAAAGAGGATTGACTATAAACTATCTTTTTTTCATCTTCTTTCTAACTGTTTAAGATATTACATAAACGTAATAACTACCTTTAATAAATTTCTTTTCCTCTTCAGTAAATAGTGGTAATCTTGAGTATGGAAAGCCCTGCTTCTTACTAAAATCGATCATTAACTTTTCTATAGCTGGTGGCCATCCTCCTTCTTCAGAATATATTGGGTCTGAAAACCGCCCAACCTAAAAAAAATTGCGTGCGTACAAAGTATAAATGTCAGAAATAAGAAGATACTTCTTTGGCAAGCTAATAAAAAAATAAAAAAACGAATTAAAAAAACTAATTAAAAAAAGCCAACGTCACGCGGTGTTCCCAGGCTCACCCATCCAAGTACTGACCGCACCTGACGTGGCTTAACTTCGGTGATCGGACGAGAACTGGTGTATTCAACGCACTATAGACGCGTCATGACGCGTGACGCGTTTGATCCCTAAATATTTTACCCCTCATGCGCCTAAAGAAGTTTTTCGAAAAATAATATAAATATACTAACATTGGAGCAATGGTCAGTTGCTGTGCCCTAGCTCAGTTAGTTATTTTTATGGAGACGATCTTTTCGGTTTGAAATTTTTATTTTCAGCTTCGATTCATTTGTTCAAATGTAAGTCAGGAGAAATATAACGATATTTTTGCATTGAAACAGTAACAGACAACTCTTTTGACTTTAACGTACAGGACAAGTGAAATATAACTAAATAGTTACTATAGTTACTACTTATATTTAAAGTTTTTTTTGAAGTGAAACTTGTTTAGAATCGTTGTGATTTTAAACCGGAAGGCAACAACAGGGAAGGTCGAGCCGCGCTGCAAGCCGCTAATTTTAAATAGTTTTTTTTAAAATTAGTTTGCCAAAGAAGTTTCACTTCTATCGTGTGTGAATCGCACACACACCTTTTTTTCTGTATCGATAAGAAAGGGTCTGTAGTACCTATATGTGTTTTGAATGAATGCTGCTCGTTAGCATCCATTATGTATAACTATTTTTATCTATACTTAATATTATAAAGAGGTAAAGTTTATAACTTTGTTTGTATATACGGGGTAATCTTCGCAAATACTGATCCGATCATGAAAATTCTTTCGCTAACAGAAAGCTACACTATTCAGGAGTGACAAGATAAAAGGAAAAAGATAAAAATATATAAAGATTTTAAATCAGCAGAATTTGAACCTGCGCCCTCTGACGTGCCGTGTCAACAATTCAATCTAATCAAGCATTATTATTTGCCTTAGAAATTAATTGGTGATTTTAAAACATTGATATTTATCTGATTTGCTGAAAATAGTGAGAGTGTATTGGAACACATCAAATTTCACCGTACCCTTCTTATGTGAAATGGATTATAACGCCCAACGAAGTGGGCACGGGTCGGCTAGTACTACATAAATATAAACTATATGCATATATTTTATAAATTAACTACGTAAAATGATAAATAAAACTGATAAGCCGCACGCAACGAGTAGTAGTGTACGAGTAAATGCTTGAAGATCGGTTGAACCAGCTTCGTTTCCTTGATCTTGACTCAGTTTGTGACAAAATGAATGGAATGCTTACGAAATAATCAACGGATAATTGGCATAACTTTAGAAATAATGACGCAGTAAAGGTAATATGATAACATGTTTTTATGGAAGAACAGATTTTTGAGGAAAAATTTGTTATTGATAATAAAATAAATAAAATATGTGATGGTAATTGTACATACATATTTGGTCCAGAGATAGCAATCTATCGTCTTTTATACTACATAAAAAGAAATTCCTATATCCCTTGCCATAACTTAAGAATGACTTTACTGATTTTAGACATCTTTTTCATAAGTTGATTTTTTTTTACTATATAGGTGGCAAACAATCGAACGCTCCGCCTGGTGGTAAACCAGTACCGTGGCCTATTGATGCCTCACAAGCACAGCATCACAAGCGCATTGGTGAATCTATTTTACCTACTTCGACTCTCCCTAAGTTATCGTTCTTAGATCTTCCTTCTACCTTACTTACTACAAGAACACAAGAGTATTAATTAAGAGTATTATTATTTGGCTGTGATTATATGTATGGTACGATACTTCTACAGTCGGACTGCTCTAAATTTTAAACAAGATAATTTCTGATGTGTTTTACCTCAATAAAGCCGTGTTAAAATATAATATAGTTGGCTGCAAATGGTGAAGCTACTATGATCCATATATTTTTACTTACTCCAAATTCTCTCGCCAGTTCTGCCAAGTCCTCGTCATCTTCTGTCTTAGCTTGTAACCATATAGGATTGTTCGCTAATGACACTTTACCTACAAATGATAGTATATCAAAATAGCAGTATAATTTAAGTTTCAGAATGACTAACTTACAAATCTTTTTTAAAAGTTGAGTGACTTTTCAATTTTTAATTAAGATAAAAATTAATGGCTCTTATGTCTTCGTTGTTTTAGAAATTTGAATTAGGTAATTATATATACGATAAATTAACCATTTTTGTAAGCCCTTTTGTATGTTTTTTTAAATACATACAAAGATGGTTGTAGAAATCATTAACGAATGAAATCAAATCAAAGTAACCTTATTCAAATAGGAAGCCTATTCGCCTAAAAGCATTTTAGAATCGTCATTATACAAATTAAAATTTTAAAAATGATTATTATATTTAAAAGTGAAGCTTCCACCGATTCGGTATGTAGATTCTGCAGAGAAGAATCGGCAAGAAACTGCACAAAATAATATACCTATAAACTGTGTTTTAGTACAAAATTACACTACATTTTGCATGAAATATAGCGTCACTAAGTCCACACATCTTTATCAACTATGTAATTTTGCACCGAATAATACGCTTAGTTATTAATTTTTTTTTAAATAAAAACTTCAAATTTATCATGAGACAATTCCAAAATTGTTTTTGTGGGATTTATTATACATGCGAATACCATAACCCAGAAAGGAGAAGTTTACTTTACGCAGTCGGAAACTCCAAGGAGTTACAATTTAGTTATTCTACTCGTGTTTACACTGTGATTATCACTAAGTATTTATAAATCTTAGTATTCTTGTGAATATACATGTCTAGCTTATGAAAACATCCCGCAGAGAGAATTGAGCTAAAAGATCTCAATATCTGTAGCATTACCCCACAGTAACAGACCGTAAGACATGGAAATAGCTAAGATATATTAAACGAGCAGTATCAACGTCGGTCACTTGTCGAACTTTTCTAACTGCGAATGCTGCGGAGCTGAGTCTACCGTTTAAGGACCTTTATTGTTAGTCATTATACGATACGATTCAGCCAATAGCTTCCACTGCTAGGCATATGTCTCTTTCTTCACGTAGAAGAAGGATTGGAGCTATTAATTTATTGTAACCAGTTAATTTATCAAAAGTTATTTTAATTACAATTATTACAAAGAGGCGCGCTATTTTGCTACACTATAATCTATACTAATATAATAAAGCTGAAGAGTTTGTTTGTTTGATTGTTTGTTTGTTTGTTTGTTTGTTTGTTTGAACGCGCTAATCTCAGGATCTACTGGGCCGATTTGAAAAATTCTTTCAGTGTTAGATAGCCCATTTATCGAGGAAGGCTATAGGCTATATATCATCACGCGAAGACCAATAGGAGCATAGCACCAATGAAGAATGTTTCAAAATCGGGTTTTTTCTTCCTTTTGAGAGCTTCCTAGTGAACGAACGACTTCCTAGGGGACGAAGTCGCGCGCAGAAGCTAGTGTTCAAATAAAGCCGTCACATCTAGCCTTTTTTATAAACACACATAAATTTACCATTGTATTTTTGCTTATAATTCTCATCATATATCCTCCAAGCCTTGGCATGTGCCATCAATACATTCTTATTGCATAGGAACGGGCCAAGCCAAGGTTCAGAAGCATCTGGTACAAGGTCTGCAAAATTGTAAGCTAAATCGCACACCATATGTGGCTCGTTAATTGTAATCCATGTTTTCACTCGGTCTGCGTAATTTGAGAAGGCTACTCTTGCGAAGTCCGCAAACCAATCCGCAATGAGAGGATTTGTCCAACCGCCTGAAATTTTTTTATATGTGTATGAGTTTACTACGTATTAATAAAAAAAGTGCGTGTATACTTATGTACGCACGTAAGAAGTTATACTTCAAGCTAGAGTACTAAAATACTTAAAAAAAAAACCTACCATTTAATTATTAGACAGTAAGTCCACAACAACATCTCTTAGAAATGATAAAGACTACTTTCTTGTCTGCAAAACTAGCGCCACCTATTCATGCATGCTTGAACTACTTCGTATCCGCGCATCTTCGTACACGCGCATTGTAAAAATTTGCTCTCATCATTTTTCTCTACCGCGCCAAAAGAAGTATAACTTCAATAATCATCTATACATATAAATAAAATAATTGAAGTATCTGTCTGAGATTTCAAAAACCGTGTTTTTCAAGTCCGTACAGTTATTTACACGATACTATAATATTGTGTTTGCTAGCAAACGAATAAAAACCGACTTCAATTACATCGACAAGTAATACAACGTAAGAAAACGAAAAAAATTAACAAATGCACTAGACGTCACTATGATTTTCAAAGGATCCACTCGATTTCTCTGGGATTCTATTATCAGATCCTGGTTTCCTTATCATGGTACTAAACTTGGGATATCTCCTTTCCAACAAAAAAAATAATTATCAAAATCGGTTCATAAAGGACGAAGTTATCCCCGAACATACATAAAAAAAATATTGTATATATATACAGTCAAATTGAGTAACCTCCTCCTTTTTTGAAGTCGGTTAAAACACAAACAAACGATTTTAAAATTTTTGTCTGTCCGTTTATCTGTCTGTCTTTCTGTTTGTCAGGGCTAATCTTCGAAACGGCTGAACCGATTTTAATGGGACTTTCTTCCACAGAAGGATGTGGAGCAAAATATAGACTATTTTTTGTCCGGAATTCCCAACTGCATTTATCGCGGAGAAGTAGCTACCGCCTAGATAATATTAATATAAAACTATTTTTGCGAGCAAAAACGATTAAAATCTCAAAATAAGATAAAGGAGGTCACACGGCAACATATAATTTTTATCCCATAATTCCCGCGGGATCAGGATCTGTTATAAAAAAATATGAGTGTCCAGATACAAGCTCCCACTCGAACTAAGTTGCGGGTACAGCTAGTTACAAATAAAGAGAGGTATTCAAAAATGTTATTTATTATCATTTCAAAATGTCGATCCAGCGGCGAAGTTCGAACCCGCACCCCTGACATACCGTGTCGGTGCTCTAGCTATTAAGCTATGGAACGATGTAACCGCCGAATCGAAATTTTTGATATGATTTCATTCGGTTTTAAGCAACCGTGGTGCCGTCTATAGCGAGTCCTTTACAGCACTCAACTATTCAAAGTTTCATATTACAATGAATTCTTTGACAAGAGACGACACCATGCTATTTTTAATTCGTATTATTTTTATTTTTTGTGTTTCCCACACACGAGGAAATTCTAAAATGTTATTTACTATCATATCAAAATTTCGATCCAGCGGGGTTCGAACCCGCACCCCCGACATACCGTGTCGGTGCTCTAGCCAATTAAGCTACGGAACGATGTACCGCCGAATCGTAGAAATCGTATACGTATACATATCGAGGGTATAGTGCTAAAACCCAATAAGTGTGAAATTGTTACTTACGAGATATTCAATGTTAAAGGTTCAAGAACAAAAATAAATATTTAATTCAAATAAAAACATTAAAATTAATATTTGTTTTAAAAGCGTAAACATTCTTTTAAAATAAAAACATATTTTTATGTCTCTAAAGTGGTTAATTTTTTTATAAAAAATATATAACTTACGTTGGGTACCGACTTATTGGGTTTTCGCCCAAACAAATAAGACATATTTTGTATTTTAATAAATTTATTTTGAAGAAATTCAACAAAAAAAAACAGTATTTATTACTCCTCCTCACTCTCAAAAGCCGGTTGTTGGCTGTGTGTCTTCTTATCTCATATCCACGCATGGTGTTCTTCGGGTAGTCTCATTTCTAACTCGATCTTTGAGAGAAACCCCAAGCATAGCCCGTTCCATTGCGCGTTGAGCGACTTTAAACTTGTGGACCAGTCCCTTCGTCAGTCTCCATGTCTCGGCTCCGTATGTCAACACAGGCAGGACGCATTGCTCGAAAACTTTTGTCTTTAAGGATTGCGGAATCTTCGAAGTGAAGACTCGACGAAGCCTGCCAAACGCCGCCCAGCCCAACCGAATCCTTCTATCAGCTTAATTCCTTCTCGAAGTATTTCGGCCCAGTTGAATGGTCTGGCCAAGGTAGACATAATCCTGAACAACCTCGAGTAGGATACCGTCAACCGATACCGGTCTCGGTATGACTTGGTTGTTAAACATAACTTTCGTCTTGTCCAAGTTCATACCGAAACCGACTCGTCGGGAGGACTCATTTAGGCCGGTCAGCATTTGGCCTAGCTCATCCAACGTCTCCGCAAAGATGACGATAATATCGTCGGCAAAACGAAGGTAAGAGGTGTATTCGCCGTTGACGTTGATGCCTCGTTCCCCCCAATCCAAGGTCTTAAAGACATCCTCCAGCGCAGTGGTAAACAGTTTCGGTGATATTACATCTCCCTGTCTTACACCACGCCGGAGGAAAATTGGTCTTGTTTTTTGCTCTTGGATACGATTGTTATCGTTGCCGCGTCGTACATACATCTCATTACCTCGATATATCGCCAGTCGATATGAAATCTCTACAGAGAGTCCAGGACAGCCCAGGTCTCGACAGAGTCGAAGGCTTTCTCGTAGTCCACAAATGCCATACACAGCGGCTGATTATACTCTTCTTCTGTCTTTTGAATAATCTGCCGAACAGTATGGATGTGGTCTACGGTGCTGTAGCCTTTTCGAATCCCAGCCTGCTCCGGTGGTTGGAATTCGTAACAACCCTCGCCAGCCAGTTTATAGTTTCATTCATACTATCCTCATTTTTGTTTTTTATAATAGCAGCGCTTAGATTTTTCAAGTCTAACATCTCATTGAACTTAAATTCTCTGACTTTATAATTATTAATTTCTATTGTTTGCTTTACCTCTTCTTTTGTGATAATTTTCGACCTCTTCTTCCTAGCGGCTGTAAAAATTTTCTTCCATTCACTTCATTTATATTCCCTATTAATGGTTTTATTTTTAGACGCTGCTTCAATAGCTGCATGCATGGAGTCGACCTCCATATGAGTATGACCACTTTCCAAAAATTTCTGTTCAATTATATTCAAGTGGTCAATTTTTTGAACAGCCCAGAGCAAAAGCGCTGAAATGTTTTGATTCCTATTTTGCCCACAGCAGGTATCAGAAAAAATGCTTATTTCTTTGACGGATTGAGGTAATTCCTTTGATAAAAAGTAATAAAGGCGTACCTATCTCACAACTACCTTTTTACCATTTGCTTCGCTCTAACACAGACAGTATGCGTTATTGGGTAATTTAATGTAATGTTTTTTTTTATACGATAATCCCTCAGCCAGCTCTCCTGCTGCCCGTCTTCGGCCTGTGTACTTCAAAGCCAGCAGTTGGATGGTTATCCCGCCATCGGTCGGCTTTTTAAGTTCCAAGGTGGTAGTGAAACTATGTTATCCCTTAGTCGCCTCTTACGACACCCACGGGAAGAGAAGGGGAGGCGAAATTCTATGCCGTAGCCACGCAGCAAAAAAAAATTGCTTGTAGGTAACTTACCAGTAACATCTTGTATACCTACTATTACTTCGACATAAATCTCCGTAGGGAGTTCCATTTTATTATTCACATCAGTATCTAAAAATAGAAGTTTTAATAAATAATTAAATAAAACAAAACAGTAAAAAAGACACTGAAATCTAATTCAATTCAAAACTTGAGTGCATCTTAAAAAAAATAATAAAAAAGTGGATACTCCATAAGTCCATACTACAAACTTACAAATAAATTAATGCTTGTTAACTTACCAGTAACACCCGTGTACGATGCTCGTTGCAAAATGTCAACACTTGCGCGTGTATTGTAGATCAAACCGAATTTATTTGGTTCTTCCTCAAACGAGATTTAAAGAAAGTCGGTTGACGAAGCGAGCAAAAACCGTATAACTAAATATTAACTGTTAATTTCGAAATATAATTAAACAGTAAAAGCCGACAAATATTTTTATTTGGTTTTAGTATTTTTGGTTTGTGTGTTGTCTTATTTATTTGACTAAAGCTAAAATCCAATAAGTACGAATAATGGTTATTACCATAACCCTTTAAGTAATTCTTATTTAAAACTGTAAATACTAAATACAGATAAATCATATTTTGTGGTTTTAGCTTAAAGTAAAAAAGGATTTATGAAAGTTAACACGCTTTATAGTGTTTTAGTTTTTCAGTCATGGCTAAACAGGGGCAATTTATTGGGTTTTTACCTCAACTAACTTTCTTTACACTGTGAATTCTGCTTATTTGATTACACTACTAGAAAGAGCGCAAAAAACTGATCAAGATAGACTAAAAAAGCATTTTTTGATTTTTTGACACTTATTGGGTTTTAGCACTATACCCTCGATATATGCGTAATCGTATCGTACACATGAATGTGGGAAACACAAAAATAAAAATAATACGAATTAAAGGTATTCAAGTTTGGCAACCTAAATAACAAGTTAAATACACATTTTTCAACTTACCGAGGTTTTGTATACTCAGAGGTAGATCGAAATGATAAATGGTTATTACTGGTTCTATCCCCTTCCTTAAGAGACCATCAATTAATTTGTTGTAATATTTTATACCATCTTTGCTTATTTTATTCGGAAAGCCCGTTGGTAGGATTCTGGTCCAGGATATTGAAAATCTAGAAAATATAATTTTTTTAACTTAGTAAGTTTTTTAACTTAGTATTATATTAAACTTGATCTAAAGCTTAAACTCTAGATATTGTCTTCTTAAGTCAAAATATACTTTTGGAACTATCGAATTGTCATCAGTTCCACTTAAAGCTACCGCCAGGTCGGAGTGTAGAATTCTCTGAAAAAGTTCTAGTATTTCAATGTATTGTTGCATCGCTTTGATATGTGCACATAATTATCTATCGTGAAATACTGCTCAAAGTGCCTTTTTAACAAACTATCTACTATTTGAATTAAATAAATAATTACTTAGTACATCACTATATAGTATTTAGTTTTATACGTAACTAGCTACTGCCCCCGACATCGTCCGCGTGAAATAGTTACTTTGGGCTAACGCTAACTTTAACTAACTGTTTACGCAGAGCACACAGGGGAAGCTCTCAAAAGGCAAAAAAAAACCGATTTTGAAACATTTTTGATTGGTACTACGCTCTTATTGGTCTTACCGTGATGACATATAGCCTATAAAACCCTTCCCTTTACCCTTACCCTTTTTATATAGCCTTCCTCGATAAATGGGCTATCCAATACTGAAAGAATTTTTCCTAAATCGGACCTCCTGTCCTGGTTCCTGAGATTAGCGCGTTCAAAACAAACAAACAAACAATCAAACTCTTCAGCTTTATAATATTAGTAGTGAATTCACGGTATTTTTGTTATAAATCACAAATTATTATTTTTTTACAACTGGTTCGGCAAACAAGCGTACGGCTCACTGATGGTAAGCGATTGCCGTAGCTTATAGACGCCTAAAACCATCGAAAATGCATTGACGATAATACCCCCCACTATACCCTGAGTTTTGGCCACCTTACTTAGCACAGGAACACAACGCTACTTGAGAGCAGTATTATTTAGCTGCGATCTTTAGTAATATTGAAGTACTTCCCCAGTCGGGCTGCTCAAGATTTGAGCAGGATACTTCCTGTTGTGCCCTCAGTAATATTTTCTTATTCTTCTTTATGAAGAGGCATTAGCTCAGCAATACGAATTAAAGAGTTGCTACAGTTGCAGTTGTAAGATTACAGAAATTTAAGGTCAAAATATCTGTCCATCTGACTGAGTCATCTAAGCTGACCCTGCAAACGTTGCTTTGCCATATATGCTATTAACCCCCTTAACCCCCCACCCTTATAACTTAGCGGTATGATAAAAGTAGATGTTGGCTAATTCTCAGACCTAGCCGATATGCACATAACATTTTATAAAATCGGTCCAGCCGTTTCGGAGGAGTATATATCTAAAATTGTGACACAATAATTTTATATTTAAGATATATGTATAAGTATATATATCTATTTACCTGTAAAAATGCAGTCCCAATTCATGTGCAATGTGGATGTCCTCTTTCCATAAGTGGTAGGAATTGCAGGCCACGTCTCCTGTGGTACGATCGGTAACAAGTTTTGCATTATTATGCAGTGCGCTGTCCCATATGTTTATTCCTTTATCTGAAAAAATGTTTTCAGCTTTATAACATACTAGTGGACCTAGCAGACGTTGTCCTGCATGGAAAACAGCTACCAAATTTGCTTGCTTACATACCGATAGCAGCGCCACCTACCGGGTCAAATTGAGATAAAAACTACCATTTCTCCCAAGTTGGACCAAATTACAGATGCTTACAAAATTTGATAAAAATTGGTTCAGTAGTTTCGGAGTCCCATACCGATAGCAGCGCCACCTACTGGGTCAAATTGAGATAAAAACTACCCTATATCCCAAGTTGGACCAAATTATGGATGCTTACAAAATTTGATACGAATTTGTTCAGTAGTTTCGGAGTTACATACCGATCGCAGCGCCACTTACCGGGTCCAATTGAGATAAAAAGTATCCTATGTCCTTCTCCTTATTCTAAACTACTTCCCCACCAATTTTTAGCCAAATCGGTGCAGCCGTTCACGCGTGATGGCGTGACCAAGGGAAATAGGGGTTCATTTTTATATATAGAAGATTGTGAAAAAGTTATGTATGATAAGTGCCAAAACACGGAAATGTAATTTGGCAGTAGAACGGAAAGTTTGATTTTGTACATTTTTTATACTACAAAGGTGGCAAACGAGGGCATAGTCCACTTGGTGGTTACCAGATACCGTAGCCTATGAATATCTGCAATACCACGAGCATTATAAGTGCCAACTGCCAACCATATTCCCGACCCTCTCCTGGTGCTTTGGTTACCTTACTCACCACAAGAATATAACAACTACTTAGAGCAATGCTGTTCAACCTTTTTAATAGTCGGGCCAAACGGAGGATTCGGGCATTTACGGTGGGCCACTGACAATTGCTATTTTAATTACTCTCAGAACCAAACTCTAATATTAAGAAATGAAATTAATAATTATTATTGATTATTTTCATTACGTAATAGCTAGTATAGCTAGTTTTGGATATGCATTTCGGTACTTAGCAGCGTGCGAGAGATACGACGCTATACGAAGCTAAACTAGCCGATATGCACTATTATACACTACCGAGTATTGTAAGTACTTTGATTCTTCTGAGGCAGCTGATTTGGCGGGATTTATAAACTAAACAAGATCATTAAATTCCCTGATGTGTGGGTAAACACAAAAATAAAAATAATAGGAATTGAAAATAGCTTAGTGTCGTCTCTTGTCAAAAGAATTTCATTGTAATATGAAACTTTGAATAGTGAAGTGATGTAAAGAGCTCGCTATAGATGGCACCACGGTTGCTTAAACCGAATAAAAATCATATCAAGAATTTCGATTCCTCGGGGTATAGGCCCATAGCTTAACGGCTAAGAGCACCGGACACGGATTGTCGGAAGGTGCGGGTTCAAATCCCGCTGGGTCGAAAAATTTTGATATGATAATAAAAAACATTTTCGAATTCCCTGATGTGTGGGTAAACACAAAAATAAAAATAATAGGAATTGAAAATAGCTTAGTGTCGTCTCTTGTCAAAAGAATTTCATTGTAATATGAAACTTTGAATAGTGAAGTGATGTAAAGAGCTCGCTATAGATGGCACCACGGTTGCTTAAACCGAATAAAAATCATATCAAGAATTTCGATTCCTCGGGGTATAGGCCCATAGCTTAACGGCTAAGAGCACCGGACACGGATTGTCGGAAGGTGCGGGTTCAAATCCCGCTGGGTCGAAAATTTTGATATGATAATAAAAAACAAGATCATTAAATTTGGAAGGTATTTCAAAGCTTGCTGGTGTGGGTTATTTAAAAATTGTTCGCGGGCTGTAGTGTATGTAGTGTGGCTCGCGGTCCCGGGGTTGAGAAGTCTTGACTTAGAGTAATATTATTAAGCTGTGGTCTTCTGGAAGGTCGAAGTGCTTCCGCGATCGGGCTGCTCCAAATTTTGAAAAATATACTTCCTCCTTTGCCCTACCTTTATTTATTTACAACAAGAATTTTTTCATTTGATGACAGATAAGCAATATTTTTACAGAAACTGGCTGTGTTATTAGCGAGGCCTAGCGTTTGAGTACAACTACTTGGTTGCTATTTTTTTTTCAACTGTAACATAATTAATGTTTAGATACATAAGTCTATAATTATGTTTTTTTATTATCTTCACATCATATTTAAAGGACAATGTCGTAATTAATATTGAATAAATAAATGAATAATTAGATAACCCATTTTAAAACAAGTATCGTGTAGATAAATTACACATTATTTTAATATTATTGTAGAACGTAATTATTGACCTTGATGTTGAAATTAAATGAAAAGGAAGAACTAATTTTTTTTTGTCCATCAATGTATGTTACCTACATTGGGTAAGTTTAAAGTGTAGTTTTTTTATACAACTCTAATGGTAAGCGATTATCGTAGCTTATAGACGCCTGCAACACCAGAAGCATCGCAAGCACGTTGCCTACGCTACCCTCAACCCAAAACATTAAACATTGCTTGTTGTTTCTAAACGTATTCCTTACTAGTATTTACATTTGATATTGAAAAATGATTTTAAGATTAAAAGGTTTTAGCTGTATTTAAATAAGTCGTAATGATATGTAAAGTACGTTATTAGGGAAATTACTTAAGAAACCTTGACAATACAATGTAGAAAATGATAATAAATTAATCATTTAGTATAATTTACGTTAATTGGATTATTTTTTTACTAGGCATGTCTTGCCTTGTCCTATTATTCAAAACTGTTAGTATGTAATTACTATACTAAGAAAATCTACAACGAAAGATTCTGAACAGACTGATATTCGCTCGCTTCAGCCTGTAAGTTTGGGAAGAGGCCTATGCCCAACAGTCCACTGCTGGGAAATGGGCATATGCCTCTTATGCCGCATGTAGGAAACTTTACTTGCTATAAACTACTAAAATATTTACTTAGTATAATATCATTTTATTTGATACTAGCCGACCCGTGCCCACTTCGTTGGGCGTTATAATCCATTTCACATAAGAAGGGTACGGTGAAATTTGATATGTTCCAATACACTCTCACTATTTTCAGCAAATCAGATAAATATAAATGTTTTAAAATCACCAATTAATTTCTAAGGCAAATAATAATGCTTGATTAGATTGAATTGTTGACACGGCACGTCAGAGGGCGCAGGTTCAAATCCTGCTGGGTCGAAAATTTTGATAATTTTTATCTTTTTCCTTTTATCTTGTCACTCCTGAATAGTGTAGCTTTCTGTTAGCGAAAGAATTTTCATGATCGGGTCAGTATTTGCGAAGATTACCCCGTATAGGTATACAAACAAAGTTATAAACTTTACCTCTTTATAATATTAGTATAGATAATATTTCAATGATTCTTATTTTTAATGGTCGAGGGAAGGATCCTTCGATTAGGCCATACAGATTTTGCGTTACGTTATTTTGGATTTCACGACTATTTTGTGGTGGTTTCCGGACCCCCCATTCTTATCATACTGGGGGCCTCAACGGCCCGTATGAAGCGTTTCTATGTATGGGTATTTTAATGTAGCGTCCTATGATATGCCGCTTTCTCCATATCGGAGAAATGTTGGGTGTTGGACACCCAGAACGGAAACAAATATGTACAAATACAAATATAAACTTCGAGCGGGAATCGAACCCACGACCGCTGGTGTTTTGTCGCCTCATCACCGATGAAGAATATTTCAAAATATTAAGTTTTTTTTCCATCTTGAGAGCTTCTGCTGCATGCACTGCGTAAACAGTTAAAGTTTCGCAAAAATCATGTATCACAGAATTTTTCCCCTTTAAAAGTTCTAAAAAAAAATATTCCGCGACAGCATTATGTCTCTCTTTTATTCTGTGGTCTGTGGTTGGCTCACTATAACCTTTATTATGCTAGCCAAATTTGTTCTAAAATAATGCATCATTTGCGAAGGTGTTTTTATAAAGGAACATGATATTAATCCTTATAGAAATAAATACGTTACCATCACAAGTATTTAATTTAAAACAAAATAACCCTTTACAGTTTACATCATTCGATTTCAATGAATACCTATTAGGAGATATCGCAGTTTTAAAAAACATCGCAGCAAAAATATTATAATGCTGAAAAGTTTGTTTGTTTGTTTGTTTAAACGCGCTAATATCAGAAATTACTGTTTGGAATAAAAAAGTCTTTTTGTGTTGGACAGCCAATTAAATGAGGAAGGCTATGTACTATTTATTTCTTGAATTATGGAGTGTGAAACCGCGGGACACAGCTAGTATTAGTTATTAGCCCCCTTAATCCCTCCCCCCTTATGTTTTACCTTATACATTTTTATTTGGATACCTTATACCTTATACATTTATATTATCTAGTCATTCACATTTAATGTTTGAGCGCAATCTTACGAGTATTTTTTGATTTATCGCTAGTAATGCGTATTTAATTTACATTTTTTTTACTTTTACGTTGATCATGTCTGTTTTTAACCTCCGACGCAAAAAGAGGGGTGTTATAAGTTTGACGTGTCTATCTGTCTATCTCGACGGTGCCGTAGAATAACGTACTATCTGCAAAATAGTCGTTTTACAGTAGAGCCGTTCAAAGTTTTCAATTGTTATATTTCGGAAACGGAAAAACCTAGCGCTTTTATACTTTGGAAAAATTAACATTAAGCCTGTGATTATCTATCAGTATTATTAATTATTTTGAAACAGTTTTATTTAAAAAGATAGTAGGGTCGATGTTTATATATAACGTTTTATAATGGACTTGTTGCTGTCACATTTATACATGTGACGTTATTCACCGGAGGCTCTAAGGATCCAGATACAAATGGAACGTTTTTTTATGAAACTTAAGCTAGTTATTTCGTCCTATATGCATATTCCAGATTTATTTTGAGCAGTCATTTTCATAAGTAGCGTGTCATAAATAGTATTTATTATTTTTTGTATAAAATCGATTAAAAATAAAACATTTTAAAAACAACATCAGTCCTTTATTTTAAAAGTACCAAATTTATAATAATTAAACATAAAAAATATCTTCACTTCTTTAAATCAATCAACGTTTCTTAAACTCACATAAAATACTAAAATTATCAGTCTCCAACATCACATTTTGTTCTTTCTTTGTATTTATTACAATTAGAACCGGTTAACACCAGCAGCGACCACCGGCTATTACGGGGCACTCTGAATACGCGCTTGATGAAATCTACTCTCTGACCTACGCTGCTCCAAATACTATGTGGCTCTGAGCAGTTCCAACTGGAGCTCCAAAACCGATTCGATTCGCTGGCGAAGTGGACGAGATGACCGACAACATGGTGAAGATGTTGTGTACACTGGGTAGCAAACACTTTCCGCCGAGGTAGTCAACGAAGCAGTCTAAACTTTCTCCTGAAGCCTTGGATCTGATGCGGTGGAGGTGCGAGTTGCCCGCTGCCCAAGCAGCTTCGCCAGAACAGAAGGCTTTGTCTAAGAGGATACGGAAACTTGTACGCCGAGACCTCCGCTGCTCAAATACGAGAGAGATTACTATTCTGATTGAGCAGAATAGAAATATAAACTTTTTAACGCCGTCTCCACTGAGGTACCACGCCGGAGGCGTGGTCCAGGAGTGTGGTGGTGCTTCTTTAAGAGAGGCGACAAGTCTTTGTTGAAGAATTACAGACCAATCTCACTTTTGAGCCACGTCTATAAGCTGTTTCCAAGGGTTGTTACGAATCGTCTCCACCCACCGGAGCAGGCTGTGCATTTTCCTCCAGCGTGGCGTGGGGTAAGACAGGGAGATGTAATATCACCGAAACTGTTTACCACTGCGCTGGAGGATGTCTTTATGACCTTGGATTGAGAGGAACGAGGCATCAACGTCAACGGCGAATTCATCTCGCACCTTCGTTTTATCGACGATTTCGTAATCTTTGTGGAGACGTCGGATGAGCTAGGCCGAATGCTGGCCGGCCTAAACGAGCCCTCCCGATGAGTGGGTCTCGGTATGAACTTAGATAAAACGAAAGTTATGTTTAACAACCAAGTGATACCGAGACGGGTATCGGTTGACGGTATCCTTTTCGAAGTTCTTCAGGATTATGTCTACCTTGGCCACACCATTCAACCAGGTTGAAATAACTCGATAAGGAGGCTGATAGGATGGTTTGGTTGGGCTGGGCGGCGTTTGGCAGGCTTCGTCGAGTCTTGCCTTCGAAGATTCCACAATGCTTGAAGACAAAAGTCTTCGAGCAATGCGTCCTGGTTGTGTTGACATACGGAGCCGAGACATGGACACTGACGGACTCGTCCACTAGTTTAAAGTCGCTCAACGTGCAATGGAAGGGGCTATGCTTGGGGTTTCTTTCAAAGATAGCATTAGAAATGAGACTATCTGCGAGCGAAAGTAATCGACATAGCTCACAGAATTAGCAAGTTTAAGTGGCAGTGGGCTGGTTATCTGTGTCGCAGGACCGATGGCTGTTGGAGCAGACGGATCCTGGAGTGGAGACCGCGTCTTGGCAAACGCATTGTGGGACGTCCTCTGGCCCGTTGGACCGACGATCTACGTAAGATTGCCGGTGTAGTCTTCATGGAGGATTGCGGAAAACCGGGATGTCTGGCGCGAACTTGGGGAGGGTATATCCAGCAGTGAACTACAATAGGCTGAACTGACTGACTAATACGTCTTTTAGCTCTAAAGCAATGATTTCTGAACCCGGATGTAATGGTGACGATGATGGGCTTACAGGTGTCTTTGAAACTGAAAAAATAATATAAAATATAAAAATTACAAAAATAAAAGAAAACAATTTTATTTAAATACGAATAAATTGATAATTTAATTAAGAAAAAAGCAATTTAAACCAAATTACAGTATTTTTCTGGAAGAAAAAACGTACCAATGTTACATATTACATCAGTTTTCCGCAAAAGAACGTTCTATCTTCACATATTACATCAGGATTTCCACAAAAGAGCGTTCTGTCTTCACATATGTCATCAAGATTTTCGCAAAAGAACGTTCTATCTTCACATATAACTCAAAAACGTAATAATATGTCCGTGGTAAAACGACATATCACTACTTGTAACTCATACTTTAATATCAACAAATTAAGTTTTCCATTAGTAGTCAAAGATGTCTTTTACAATTTGATTTAATTTGCAAGAGCATTTTTGTAAGAAACAATGTAATGACTAATCTCCATTAAATAACGTCACATATAAATATGAAACGCGAAGTTTGGCGTTAGTTATGTAAATTAAAATAAACCACCACAGAATATAAAACAATCGTTAAAATGCAATTTTGTTATACATATTAATAAGGAATAAGATTAACTTACCGGGATAATTCGAAATTTCCTTGTTATAACCAGATATCTTTCCACTATCAAATTCTTCTTCCGAATTTTTACAGTTGTTTTTCACCAAATCAAGGATTTTATTAGATCTGTTATTATATTTGGACATGTTTTAGTACTAATTATGAATACTATTTAAGAAAAATAACTCTATCATCGGCGAATGCGGTAACTCGTGCGCACAAGCTCGTTTTCCACACAACAACGTAACAAGTGACTTTGGCACGGCCAACGCGTGCTACCCCCGGCCGCGAGCTCCGTCACATATGCATCTAGTTCATTATAATACGGAGACACAAACACATGGGACGTTGTTCGCCTCAGAATCTCAGAAACTATTGGTCGTAAAATTATTTTTTTTGCATGTATAGATAGATCTTCGACTCCTGAAGTAAATTATTAAATAAAATTGATTTCGTACTATATTCACATGTAACGTTATTCTACGGCACCGTCGATCTGTCTGTGTGTCTATCTAAGGCACGGTAGCGCGCGAACGGATGAAGCGATTTCAATTTAGTTTTTTTTTTTGTATGACACATGAAGTTACGGGCGAGTGTTCTTAGACATGTTTGATGAAAATCGGTTGAGTCGTTTAAAAGTTGTGGGGGTGAAAGTGGGAAAGAATAACCGAATGTCTGCTAATATAATCGAGTGAGGTCTCAAATGAAAGCGAATCACGTGCAAATTACAAAATAATGTGTTCAATGAAAATCGGTTGAGCCCTGAAAAAAAATCTGGGGGTAAAAGTGAGGAAAATACCCAATATCTGCAAATATATGTGGTGGAGAGAAAATGAGGATGGAAATCCGAATGTCAGCAAATTTACCCAAGTAGGGTCCCAAATGAAATAGCATCACATGCACTTTACAAAATTAATAAAAAAATAATAATGGTACCTATAAAAAGTATAAAAAAAATAAAAAATAAACCCGACAGTAACCCTTCCTTTTAAAAAGTAAAAAATAATGAAAGAAACTCAATCTTAAAGTACCTAAGTATGTACGAGTATTAATAATTCAAAAAAAAATAAAACATCGCGTTGGGGACCGCTCCAAACCTAACAATTCAATTACAAATAATCTAAACTAACCTAACTTAACTAAGCAACATAGATTAATTTAAAAATAAAATTAAGAAAAGAAAACTTTTATAAAGTTACTTCAAAATAAGCGCGGAGCGGTTGAGAGCGGGAGATTGAGTTTCTTTCATTATTTTTTACTTTTTAGGAACTTAGGTTACTGTGTCGGGGTTTTGTTTTTAAATTTTTAATTTGTTTTATTACTTGTCGATGTAAACTGAATCCATTTTTTTTAGTTCGATAAGAAACAAAATTGTTTTATATTATTCGTTTTATTTTTTTTATTTTTGTGTTATAAACATTATAAACATTTTTTAAATTTATAAACATTTTTAAAATCATATCAAAATATTTTTTTTCCGCTGGATCGAAAAATTTTGATATGATTTTAAAAATGTTTGTTTTATATATTTTTTTGGTTTAAATTGAACAAAAAGTTTTTAATATTATCATCCTTACCGCTGGCATTCCATGCGCCTTCAATCTGGTAAGCCGATGTTCCAGCACCGAATTTGAACCCAGGGGGAAATTTCATATCCACAGCAGCACACGCTATCCATAGTGCTGTGAAACTGAAATGAAATTGTAAAATAAATAGACCAGTTATTTGATTTCTTTTGTGATTACTTTGCCGCAACTTTTTGTCATCCAGATCGAAAGCATCGTACATTGGATCAGATATTTAAAATGAGGACATTTAGCCTTTCTTTAGGAAAAGCAATGTATGTTATGTTAAAAACAAAGAGTAACAGCAGTAAACTTCATTTTAGGAGTTTTTTTTTAGTTTCGCTGTTAGCGTTTTACCGTTTCGCGTAGGTAATTACATATTTCATTCTAATATTCTTCTTTTTCTACATCTATATATATATAAAAATAAATCGCTGAATGTGTTGCTATAAGCGCAAATCTCGAGAGCAGCTGAACCGATTTCGCTAATTCTTTTTTTATAATATTCCTTGAAGTACGAGGATGGTTGTTACGGAGAGAAAAATTTCAAAAATTGCCTGAAAGGTCTAAAAACAACACTTTTCTATATTCCCATACAAAAGATTCGTAATAATACTTAAAAGTCAACTTGAACTTTAATACCATACGATAAAGTTTAAGTGTTAGTAAAAAAATAAACAAATTAAAGAATCAACTGTTAGGCGGTACGAAGTTCTCCGGGTCAGCTAGTTTCTTAATAAATATGATTTACAGTGCAAAGAAATAACACCACACAGAAAATGACATGATTAGAACATAATAAACTCGAAATCATTAGTTTTTAGGGTTCCGTACCCAAAGGGTAAAAACGGGACCCTATTACTAAGACTTCGCTGTCCGTCCGTCCGTCCGTCTGTCACCAGGCTGTATCTCAATAACGGCGATAGCTAGACAGTTGAAATTATCACAAAGTATGTATTTCTGTTGCCGCTATATTTCAATTGCAGTCGTTTAACATTAAAAGATAAATAAAACAGATTTAGAACTACAACATAGTAAACAATTAGAGAGCTAGCTTAACTATAGTGCAATAGACGAAGAATATCAAAAATAAAATTATATTATTTTTATATATTTTTTAAAATATTTTCTTTTATAAAAAGATTATACAGACATGTTTATAAAATATACTAGCGGACCCGGCAGACGTTGTCCTGCCCGGCAAACAGCTACCAAATTTGATTGCTTACATACCAATAGCAGCGCCACCTACCAGGTCCAATTGAGATAAAAACTACCCTATCTCCCAATTTGTACCAAATTACAGATGCTTACAAAATTTGATACAAATTGGTTCATTAGTTTCGGAGTTACATACCGATAGCAGCGCCACCTACCGGGTCCAATCGAGATAAAAACTACCCTATCTCCCGAGTTGGACCAAATTACAGATGCTTACAAAATTTGATACAAATTGGTTCAGTAGTTTCGGAGTTACATACCGATAGCAGCACCACCTACCGGGTCCAATTGAGATAAAAAGTATCCTATGCCCGTTTCCTGGTTCTAAGCTCCCTACCAATTTTCAGCCAAATTGGTTCAGCCATTCTTGAGTTATAAATAGTGTAACTAACGTGATAACACGACTTTCTTTTATATACGAGTATATAGATATTATTAATCACTTCATCCTATCGCAGTCCACTGCTGGAGATAGGCTTCCACAAGTTCGCGCCAAAAATGGCGCAAACTAATGTGTTTTGCCCATAGTCACCACGCTGGGCAGGCGGGTTGGAGACCGCAGGGCTGGCTTTGTCGCACCGAAGACGCTGCTGCCCGTCTTCGGCCTGTGTATTTCAGAGCCAGCAGTTGGATGGTTATCCCGCCATCGGTCGGCTTTATAAGTTCCAAGTTGGTAGTGAAAATGTGTTATCCCTTATCCCTTAGTCGCCTCTTACGACACCCACGGGAAGCGAGGAGGTTATATATTACTTGAAACACAGGCTATTTTCAGCAGCTCGACGTCTTCATGCACCTATTCTGCGTGAATAGTATATATTATTAAAATATATACTAATTGTATATATTAATAAAATATAAACTAATTGACAGTTCTACAAGATATAATTAAATTTTAAAATGTGTTAATTAACATTTACTTATGAGAAATTGAAGTAAAAACTGATAATTAAAAGTAGATAATAAAATTTAAATTAACCAAAAAAATTTAATTATAAATTACTTAGAAAATGTATATAATAAACAATAATAACTTTGAAATATTGCAGAAACTAATGTATAAAACAAAAAATGACATACAACATTACATCTATACATCTATACATCTATACATATAAATAAAATTGGAGTGTCTGTTTTTAATATTAAAATAACCACTTTTTACTAAATGCATATGGATCTATACACGAAACATGTACCAAAATAACATTTTTTACAATTTTTGTCTGTCTGTCTGTCTGTCTGTCTGTTTGTTCCGGCTAATTTCTGAAACGGCTGGACCTATTTAGACGGGACTTTCACTGTCAGATAGCTGATGTAATTGCGCGTAACTTAGGCTACTTTGATATTAGAAATTTATTTATTTTAATTCATAATTATTACGAAACGTCTCGAAAAAATTTACGTTCCGTCACAACTTTAGGTTACGTCCGTACACTCCGTTCAATCGTTTATTATCTTTTTGACAGTTCCAGACATTTCGAAATTAGTGATTGCCTCACAGGTTATTCATTCGATTTGAAATAATAATCGATTTTATTTAAGAAGAATTTTCAATCGATTTAATGAAATATTTTTAGTTTAAAAATTATAATTATTCGTTTATTAGTTAGTTTGTTAAATTAATTAGTAGTTAGGTGATTTTCCAAGTATATTAATTTGCTCATAGCTCTTGATTTAAACTTGATTTAGGCTTTATTAACCATGCATTTGAAAGTTTAATTTCACTAACGCATGCATAGTTATATTTTAGGGCAAATGAATGAACAGTCATTGATTTTTACTCTTGGTTTGAAATTAAACTCCAAGATTTCGACTTAATTCCTTGCAAATAATCAATCTTGGAGTCATAGATGCTATATATTAACCATGCATTTGAAAGTTTAATTTCACTAACGCATGCATAGTTATATTTTAGGGCAAATGAATGAACAGTCATTGATTTTTACTCTTGGTTTGAAATTAAACTCCAAGATTTCGACTTAATTCCTTGCAAATAATCAATCTTGGAGTCATAGATGCTATATATTAACCATGCATTTGAAAGTTTAATTTCACTAACGCATACATAGTTATATTTTAGGGCAAATGAATGAACAGTCATTGATTTTTACTCTTGGTTTGAAATTAAACTCCAAGATTTCGACTTAATTCCTTGCAAATAATCAATCTTGGAGTCATAGATACTATATATTTTGATTTCCTTTTTTTATTAAATTTATAGAAACAATAATTACATGACGTAAAATTATTTTTATCATATGATCGATCTATCGTATTTCAAGAACTGTTTCACAGTCTGTGGTTGTTTGTTATGCACAGGGCACTTCAATCAATCAATCAAATCGTCAATAAAGTATGACATTACTGGACAATTATTTAGTAGGTTATTTCGAAAAAAAAACTGTAATATATAGGCGTGAGCAGTCACAAAGATAATAAACGATTGGACGGAGTATGTCTTTTTTTATACTAAAGTATTGTAACTAATTATTTACTTAATTTCACCAGCTTCATTCGATTTAAATAGTAATTAAATATTGTGTAGTGATCTCTACTGAAAAGAAAGATCAATCAATGAATTGATTGAATGGTTGATTGACTGATCTGTACAGGTTGTATGGTGCTCAAAGGCGTAAATAAAATTTTGAATTGGTGGTACGTGACTTAACGTCCTTAACGTACGTAACGCATACGCAGCGGAGGGATGTTAGATGAAAGACGACTGGGCAAAAGTGGTAGAAAAATCTCGAAAATAATAAAGGAAGATTATGACAGAGACGTCAATATTGATACTATAATTGAAAATGAAATAATTATATTTACGGGTGACGATAGCTCAACTGACGATTTTGGCTCATCATCCTATGAAAATGATTGAATGACGATTCAATCACTTTTGCTTTTTCTTCGTTTTTTATCGCGGTTTATTAGGTTTTTTTGCATGCCTGACGTTTCGGATACTTTACAGCAACCATGGTCACGGGAGGACCATGTCCTCATGTCCAGAGCCTCATAAACCATGACAAAATTCGTTCATTTTAATTATTGAAATTCGCGTAAACATTAGAAAACAATATAAAAAATAAAATAAAGACAAATTGATTATTTCAAATTACCTACAATGTTTAAGTTTAAGTTAAATTTTCTAATCAAAATTTTAATCCAATGCACTTTACATTACATAGTCAAATCCATCAAATACTCATACAAACTTGAATCGATTTATCGTAAGTATCGAGTACCAAGTCGCATACGACTAACCGTAACCATAGTTATAGGTAATTATAATAAGTAACCATAGTTACTTCACTACATCGCTTACATCGCGATGAAAAATGTCAAAAAATGCTTATTAAATTGTGATGACTATAGTTATGCCTAAATAAAGCAGGAGGCCAAAATCCCAAGATTGCGACGTGAAAATGAATCTCAACAGGATACCTACGACGTTCCGACGATACATTTTTTTTTTATGTTACTAGGTTGGCAAACAAGCGTACAGCTCACCTGATGGTAAGACCGTAGCCTATAGACGCCTGCAACACCAGAAGCATCGCAAGCGCGTTGCCGACCCTATCCCAAATCCCCCTAGGAGCACTGGTCACCTTACTCACCAACAGGAACACAATACTGCTTGAAAACAGTATTATTTAGCTGTGGTCTTCTGTAAGGTCGAGGTACTACCCCAGTCCGGCTGCTCCATATTTTGAGCAGGAAATTTCCTGCTGTGCCCTACCTCAGTAAACGTTCTAGCCCGGAAGCCCGTGACAACGAAATGAAACTTCGTAACATGAATAAGAGTTTTTTTTATGAATCTTCTTCTTTGTCAGTTGCCACTCCGTGGGTGGGGTAGGCAGTGGCAGCCTCCCACACATCGAGAAAAAATTTTTTTTTGTCATTTCCTCCCACCTTAAAATTTGTCGGATTATAGTTTACCTAATATCTTGAAGGAAAAATATTGTCAGCTGACCATAACATGGATGATTATATGTCAACTGGCTGCTTGAACATGAAAAATATTGATAACTTGAAAGATGTAAAAAAACGGTACCAGCTGACAAACCTTCCACCGAGATACAGCCAGCTGACGTTAATTTTCATTCATAGTAGCATATAAACTATCACCAGGTAAATTTGTAGTTGAGAGGAAATCACTGAAAAAAAATGTTTTTCATGTTCAAGCAGCCAGCTGACGTATAAACCACCATGTTACGGTCAGCTAACATTATATTTCTTTCAGATATTAGGTAAATTATAATCCGACAAATAAGGTGGGAGAAAATGACTAAAAAATGTTTTACTCTATGTTTGGAAGGCTGCCACTGCCCACCCCACCCACGGACTCGCAGCTGACAAAAACGAATATTCATAAAAACAAAATCCCTTATTTATGTTACGAAGTTTCAATTGGGAGGAAATGATTGACCGATTTTTTACCTGGCTCCCGGACCATTCCTTCAGAATGGATAGTAGTATCGGATCGCAATGCTCTTTATACTGACTGCGATACGAGCGACGATCCGTTCTGCGATACATAAAACTAATTGTATTCGAAACGGTCGCGCACGCCCAACTTCAACATATAAAAAGGGTCGAGGAAATTAATATGAGTACAGATGACGGAAGTTCTGATGAATAAAGAAAAGAAGAAAAAGTAATTTTACTAGCTTTATTGTTGAATAGAAAAATCAAAATTTGGGTCCATAAAATCAATAAAAAAGTGTGTATTTAGGTACTTATGTACGCACGTAAGAAGTTATACTTCAAGCTAGAGTATTAAAATACTTCCAAAATAATTTCACAACGCCATCTCTCAGAAATGCTAAAGACTACTTTAGCATGCTTGAACTTCGTTCCGTTTTTAAACGTTTTTATGTCACGCTTCACACGCGTATAGTAAAAGTTTACTCTCATAGTTCCACAACGCCATCTGTCAGAAATGCTAAAGACTAGGTACTTTAGTGGCGGCATCTATTCATGCATGCGTGAACTACGTAGTTTCGTTCGCGCATAGTAAAAATTTACTCTCATCATTTTTCTCTAAGAACACCCCAAAAGAAGTACTTATAACTTCAAAAAAGAAATGTATTTGGCGAACGCACGGCGTCAATCAATGTTTTTGTAAAATTATCCGCCATTTTTTAACGTAACGCACCGCCGATCATGCGTTCTCTGCCTCCGGAGACAGATCGCAACTGATCGGCGTGCGATCACTAGAACGCGTGCGATAGATCGCAGGCAGTGAGAAGGCGTACTTGGGCGGCCATAGGTTACAGAGAACGCATGCGTTCAGATCATAGAGAAAAAATAAAGGTTCAGATCGTATCGTCGGAATGGATCGGGCGCTGTCAGTAGAGGCCTTTATACCACCATGTTCAGGTAAACAACGTCAGTAAAATGGATAACCATCCTCACCTGTAACAGTATCTGTGGTAAAAGTTTTAGGAAATCTTTTACATAATAACTAAAAATGCTAAAACGAATAAAAAAACTAAATAAACTAAATAACTTTTTTGTTAAATTCCACGCGGACGAAGTCGCGGGCACAGCTAGTTATATATATAGCTGACAAGTTCTGGCAAGTTCGTACTGCGTATATTGTTTTCGTAAATAAATTGATTATTTTAGTTTTCAACCGACTTCCAGGAGAGGAGGTTCTCAATAATAATTCGACTGAATTTTTTTTAATGTATGTTAACTCAGAACTTTTGACTGGGTAGACCGATTTCGATCAATTTTGTTTTAATTGAAAGGTGTTGTGTGTAATGTGGTCCCATTTAAATTTAATTGAGAGCTGACAAGTACTTTTAGAGTTATATCTAATAATGCGTATTTACTTGACTACCTTTTCGTCGACCACCGTTGTATTATACCGTATAACTTTTTACTCGGTGCACCGATTTCGATGATTCTTACTTTATTCGAAAGCTTATACTTGTCATGTATTCTTGGTCTAAGATCCGGAATATAACAAAATCTTCCCTCTTCTGTTAATTAGATGAAACAATTTTTTATAGGCTGATTTCAATATTGTGAATTTATAAAAACAACCTCTGCCACCATAAGCCTGCTGCAAATAATAATACTTAAAAAACAATTTTTTTTTCTTCTAAAAAATCTTTTCCCTCTCATGTTAATTACATGTAGTAAGCTAAAACCGTCAATATTTTACATTATATACCTGACTATAGTAGGCACCCATCTCTATGATTGCTATACTTACCTGCAGCCAGGTTACTCTGACTGAGGTTACTGACCTGGCTGCAGGTAAGTGTAGCAATCATAGCGATGGCTGCCTACCACAGTCAGGTATATAATGTAAAATATTAATGGTTTTAGCTTACTACATGTAATTAACATGAGAGGGAAAAGATTAAAAAAAAAAAAAACTTGCAGCAGGCTTATGGTGGCAGAGGTTGTTTTTATAAATTCACAATATTGAAATAAGCCTATATAAAATTGTTTCATCTAATTAACAGATGAGGGAAGATTTACCTTCTCGGATCTTAGACCATCTTTTTTAAATTTGATCGAGATCTGATTTCTACTTTTTGAGTAATCTTTAATAGCGCGTATTTACTTGACTATTTTCTCGTCTTATTACGTTGTATTACTTGTCGATGTAGGTAATTGAAGTCTTTTTTTTCGTTTGCGCGCAAACAATTATATTTCCTTTATTTAGCACAAACCAAAAAAAAAAACATTTAACAATTTGTTGCTGTCACCTACAACACAGGCATTAAGTTGCCTACCTTAGAAATAGACGACTGAGAGTTTATGCTGATTTTTTTTTATCAAGCTGAAAGTGAAGTAGCGTAGGCTACTAATAAATCTACTAATTTACAGGCTAATATACAGGCAGTTAAGTATATATCTATACAAATAAATAAAATTGGAGTGTCTGTTTGTAATATTAAAATAACCGCTTTTTACTAAATGCATATGGATGTAATACACGGTACATAATTATACTAAAATAACATTATTTACAATTATTATTTTTGTCTGTCTGTTTGTTTGTTTGTTCTGGCTAATTTCTAAAACGGCTGGACCGATTTTGACGGGACTTTCACTGGCAGATATCTGATGTAATAAGGCGTAACTTAGGCTACTTTTTTTTTAGATTTTTTCTTTATAACTGCGAACTGAACAATAACTTTTTCGTTAAATTCCATGCGGACGAAGTCGCGGGCACAGCAGCTAGTAGATATATAATATATTTATTAAAATATTAACAACATATAAATTTATGTACATCGAGTTACTCATATATTACTTGGAGATCGTGTTGGAAACATTGGAAATCAATAAAATATAAAATTACTAATAGCTGATATATAAAAAAAATGTTGTTTTGTTATCAACAGTAAAGATAAATTCAATTATTTTTATTGGCTGGATGATGGTGAGCCGTACGCCTATAATTACCGACCCAATTGCATAAAAAAGTGTGTGTGTACTTATGTATGCACGTAAGAAGCTACACTTCATGGGCTAGCTAACTTCACGTTGCTAACTTCTTCTTCGTTGAGTAGTTAACTTCAGGTTATAAGTTTTTTGTGACGGTGTGTGCGCGCATCGTAAAAATTTACTCTCATCATTTTTCCCTAACGCGCCAACTTCAAAAATAATATTTATTTCTACATGATTGAAATAAGTTTGTCAAAATCAAAATCTAAATATTTATTTCGCCATAAGGTGATATACACACTTTAACCGGGCCGCACATGCCCACACTCGCACTGGTTCACGATACTGCGCCAATGTGGCACTGACATTGGTGGACACGGTGGTGTCCGCATTTGCTTTCACGAATCCTTGCATCAGTGGACGCCTCAGTGGCATTTGTCGCCGGGAATCAAGTAAGATGGACGCAATTGATTTAAGTTCAGAATACGACGATGATAACGAGTTTTTATATAGATTATTGTTAATAAGGAAAGCGTCCGGAAAAAAAATTGGAAGAGCTTATATTCATATAATCGGGGTGGGGTCGAATATTCATGTAATCGGGGTGTTTTGTGTCATATAAGCATTTTTCGCTTCGCAAAGCTTCAATTAATTTCTCCATCTAGCAAAACACTCGCGACACTGCCACTCGAAATTAGTGTCTCGATCACCTAGCCCAGTGTTTTTCAACCTTTTTCATGATGCGACCCCCCTGGTATGAAAAAATATTACGCGACCCCCCGACCATTCGCATTTTTGAAGTGAAACTTCTGTAGGCACATGAGGGGTAAAATTTGAGCGACCGGTAACGCGGCAGCGTCATGACGTCATGATGGGTGACCACCTGGGAACACCCCACGACGTTGGCTTATTGTTTTTTTTTTCAACTACTTTTTGTATTTTAAATTCGTTTTTTTTTAATTAGTTTTTTTTTTTTAAATTAGTTTTCCAAAAAAGTTTCACTCTTGACATGTGTATTTTGTACGCACGCAATTTTTTTATCATGTATGTATGTGTATAGGGCGAGATGAAAATGTCATCAGTGCAAAAGACTACATACATGGCTTTACAAAAAAACTTGACTTGTGGTCGTCGTCTATAAATCAAAATAGCTTCGATTCATTTTCGTCGACACTATCTTTTACTGAAGAAGTCGGATGTGAGATAAACATCAAGGCATATATACCTGGTATGAAAATGGTCTTAGATAATGTGAAAGAAGAATAATAATTGTGTCATTACTTCTCAGTGCAAGAAACATCGGAGAACACTGGGCAGAGGTGGTTTTTTTTTTTAAATGTAACTAGGTTGGCAAAAAAGCGTACGGCTCACCTGATGGTAAGCGATCACCGTAGCTCATATACGCATGCAACACCAGAAGCATCGCAAGCGCGAGGCCGACCCTACCCCCAATTCCCCCCAGAAGCTCTGGTCACCTTACTCGCCAAAAGGAACACAACACTGCTTGGAAACGGTATTATTTAGCTGTGATCTTCTGTAAGGCCGAGGTACTACCCGAGTCGGCTGCTCCATATTTTGAGCAGGAAATTTCCTGCTGTGCCCTACCTCAGTTTAAAAATCTTAAATCCGTTTTTAAATGCTGCTATAAATGAGGCTAATTTGCCAACTAAGCTCAAAAAGAGTCTGCTAGAATTATCTGCCGATGGAATTGGAATCCAAGTCTGCTAATTTGGATACCTATTTGGTTAAGAAGAAAAACAAAATACCAGGAATTGACAACTGAGGCCTTGAAGTGTTCCATTTGCCACCTTGTACTTATGCGAGTTGACATGTTCACCAATGGCCAAAATAACAAGTAAATAAAGAAACCGCTTAAATTTGGAAAACGAATTAATTCTATGTGTAGCAAATACAGATCCATGATAGGAGAAATTGGTTAATCAATAATTGTGTTTGCTCGCAAACGAAAAAAAAACCGACTTCAATTACATCGACAAGTAATACAAATAGGCCAGTCAAATCGTACACAAAAAACAACATATGAAAAAAGCAGAACTAGCAGACCATTTGCGATTTTAATACAATTTGACTGGCCTAAAAGTAATTAGACCAAAAAACAGTCAAGCAAATGCGCGTTATCAAAGATTACTCAAAAAGTTGTAATCAGATCTCGATCAAATTTATACAAGACTACATGACAAGTATTAGCTTTTGATTAAAGTAAGAATCATCAAAATCAATAAGCCCAGTGAAAAGTTACGCGGTTTTATACAACGTAGGTCGACGAAAAAGTAGTCAAGTAAATACGCATTATTAGATATAACTGTAAAAGTGCTTGTCAAATCTCAATCACATTTAAATGGGACCAAATAACACGCAATACCTTTCAATTAAAACGAAATTCATCGAAATCGGTCCACCCAGTCAAAAGTTCTGAGCTAACATACATAAAAAAAATACAACCGAATTGAGAACCTCCTCTTTTTTTGGGTGTCGGTTAAAAACAAGCACAACTTTCGCAATAACATGAGTATTAGGATTTTATTTCTTGTTAATTTGTTTGTACTAACATAAAAATGTTTGAGTATATCCTTTTGTTAAAATTCTCTTACTTAATAAATCAATCTTTTTAATATTTATTGTTTTTTTACTAAAGTTCTCTTGACCTCTGACGACCCCCCTACGGCAGCTTCGCGACCCCCCAGGGGGTCGCGACCCACAGGTTGAAAAACACTGACCTAGCCGGCACGCGCGTACACGCTCATGTACGTGCCTGCGTCAACACGTGCGAGCAAATGCGGAGTTCGGTACTGTGCCATAGGTTACAAAAACTGCCACTCGCACGCGGCTCGTGGAGACCAATGCGAGTGTGGGCATGTGCGGCGGGGCTAACAAAAGTAAAAAAAAAGATCATATACAAAAAAAAAACTAAACAATAATAACAGAAAGTTGAGGTAGCAAAAAATCAAACAAAATAAAGAAATAAAAATTTATATCTTAACATTAGGTACAATACAAACTTACGTAATGTAGGTACCCAGTGTTATAGGCCAGTAAATAAAGCATTTAACCTCGCACTAATTTTCCGATCCAATTTTAATTTTTTTTTAGGTTAAGGGTCACTTTTACTCACCATAAAAACACAAAATGCTGACAGATCCAGGTGGAGCTTCGATCGCAATCTTAAATAAAAGTTTTTGGCCAATATGTCGGAAACTATCCACTTTAGGGCAAAAGTTATTTTGACCTTTTTATGGTAGGAAAATCAAGATATAACATTACAGGCAGGCAATATGCCCAGTGTTAACCAACAATCTTAAAAAAAGTAAAAAGGCGGTCTTTAACACTGTGAATCACTTAGTGAATAGTGATATCTTACAGACTACCCTCTATCAATAGGGAAAATATTGATAAAATAAACAATAAACTAAGTATGAAAATTAATTATTTAAACTCTTTATTTAAGCACACTACTCGTAATTAAATTTATCATAGTTACACCTATGAGGAATTGAGTATCAAAAAGTTCGATGTAACATAAAACTATTACATATTGCGATATCAATTACAAATACTTATTATATTCAAGTAGCTGCAAAGGCAATGCTGAATTATCATTTAACGAAGTATAATAATTATATAATATATCAGTGTACAGTGAATTCATTATTTTTAATGTAAGATATCTCCTTTTAAGAATATAGATTCTTAAAAGTATCATCAAGTAACTTAACAGTCACTCATTTAAAAATTGTCAATCATTAATAAATTGACTTTAAGGATCTTGATGTTAAGATAGTTTAAAAACAGACAGTTTACTAACCTTATTACAACCGCTTTCAACCAACGCATGTTGACTACTGCTGCAGATACATATGTATTCACGGTAATTTTATTCGGATTACTATAAGTTTATAAAAACGTAAAAAAGCGATATATATAAGTAGGCTCGATCTTTATCTAATCACGAATAAAAACTTTAAACCACTGTTGCATATATATATTTTTTGTAATCCGGCTTCTTTAGGAGGCTGGAATTTGTCAAACCTACGAGTGAGAGGGTTCGTGATGACTTTCGAAAACAACTTTCAGACATGGCTCAGCAGCGAGATGGGTCTGCAGTTCTTTAGCATTTAATACTCGTATTGGTGAACGTTGAAGACTATCAAAAAGTACGAGGGGTCTTAGTGTAGCTCCGCGTCGATAAATGCGTTAAAAATACACAAAAGTGGTATTTTTGTGACGGTTTTTCAAGTATTATACATTAAAAGTTGCTCTATGTGAGAATACAAACCGATTTTCTAAAAAAACTGCATTTTTTTAAAAGCGAAAAAATAATAAAAAAAAAAACAAAAAATGAACCTATTATTTTTATTGCATCTTCAAACGAGTCTCAGTGAGGCCTTTCATTGGACACCACAATTATTTTTTATTTCATTATTATTAGATTTTTCTCGGGCACGCGCGCTGAGAAAATCCCAAAATAATAAGTACGTGGTACTGCCCACGTGCTCCCAAAAAGAACTTACTAAATTTTTAAAAGTGGTTTTTAGTAGAAAGTACCTAATAAATAGAGTTTTTAACATCAACTAAAAAGATTTACAATGAATAACTACCTAAAAAAATTTTAATGTATGTACACGCATCAGCTTATAATATCCCACTGATGTGCATAGGTCTCTTTCCTCATGTAGGAGAAAGATAAGAGCTTAATCCACCACGCTGCTCCAATGCCTGTTGGCGGGTATACTCGCTACTATAAGTAACGAATAACGTTCACTATCAGGTGTACCTAACTATCTACATGATAACAACCGAGACCAACGGATTAACGTGCTCTCCGAGGCACGGTGGGGAGACTCACAAGGACTAAACAAACACCCAGACTAAGAAAAACATCTGTATGGCCAATATAAACGTTTGTCATGTGCGGGGATTGAACCCGCAACCGCCAGCGCAATAGCCACAATCAATGCTGTGACCGCTGCGCCATCGCGTCGTCATGTATGTACACATACATAATATGTATTTATTCGTAAATGCCATAAAAATTGTTCGCACTGATTTTGAATTATATTTCATCGTAACGATATTTCTAATCGTAGAACCGCGCTTGCTATCTTTTCGTGTTGAAGTCACGCACACAATATGGCATAAAAACGTTGAAGAAGCACAAATAAATAAAATAAAAGATACCCTCAACAATAAATGATTTACACACACTCAATGCATTTACCTAGTCGCAACTTGTCTAATATCTAATCGCTAATTATACTAGTTATTCTAATGAATAATGAATAAATGAATGTGTTAAGTGGTTAAAATAATTAGATGTTTGTAATAAAATATCTTTTTTAGTGTTGTATTTAGCTATAATTGAGTCTTAGTGTAAGCAGACTAAAGAATATCAACTGTGTAATATTGTTCTCAAGTAAGTGACTTTGTATTGTCTTATTGCGACTAAATTTCTTTAAATCTATCTAATACACTGGGCAACGGGAGGCTACGCTCGTGCTATTATTGTTTTATAAATTTTAAAATTTAAACATTTATAAAACAATAATTTTTTTTTATAAATTTTAAAATTTAAACATTTATAAAACAATAATACTTGGGCCGAAAATTTTGAAAATTATGTAGATCTACTTTATTTTTATAAATTGGCGGTTACCGTTTAAATTTTGGAAAAATAATTATGAAACTTTAAAAATGAATATTAGAAGTTAGAAGAAGTTATCTTAAAATTATGGCCGATGTGTCGACGTGTTGCTTCGGCTGTCTTGCGTTGAAAGAGGTACCTATGTCACGTCCGTGCTCACAATGAGAAGTAAGACCTACGTGGGCACGTGGTACTTATTTATTTGGGATTTTATCAACGCGTGTGCGCGAGAAAAATTAATTTGTGGTGTTCGATGAAAGGCCCTACTGAATCGCGTTCGAGGGTGCAATATAAATAATAGGTCAATAAAAAAAAATTGTTTTTTTTTTACCGTTTAAAATATAGTTTTTTGATTTAAGAATATCGGTTTGTATTCTCACTTAGCGTAACTTTTTATGTAGGTATAATACTTGAAATTTTTTGACGCATTTGTCGTGTCTTATTTTTTTTTGGTTTATTGTTCTTATATATACAACTAGCTGCTGTGCCCGCGACTTCGTCCGCGTCGAATTTACCAAAAAAGTTATTGTTCAGTTCGCAGTTATAAAAAAATAAAATAAAAGTAGCCTAAGTTACGCCTTATTACATCAGCTATCTGCCAGTGAAAGTCCCGTCAAAATCGATCCAGCCGTTTCAGAAATTAGCCGGAACAAACAGATAAACAGACAGACAGACAAAAATTGTAAAAAATGTTATTTTGGTATGTGTACCGTGTATACATCCATATGCTTTTAGTAAAAAGCGTTTATTTTAATATTAAAAACAGACACTCCAATTTTATTTATTAGTATAGAGTATAGACTATAGAGTATAGATAACAGTGGTTTAACGTTTTTCCTTGTGATTATATAAAGACAGCTTCTTTATATAATTATATTTTACGGTCTTATATTATTAAACTACTAGCAGACCCGTACCCACTTCGTTGGGTGTTAATTATTTTGCAAATATATATTAAAGTTTTCATCTCGCTCGCATTCCTCAAACTTTATTTACATATACTATTATTTTGCACTGAATTTTTTGCTAAATAACAATAAACTGAATAATGTAGCTTTCTGTTAGTTAAAGAATTTTCATGATCGGATCAGTATTTGCGAAGATTACCCCCTACAAACAAAGTTAGAAACTGTACCTCTTTAATGCCTCTTTAATATTATAATTATTAAACTACTAACTTCTACTCGCGACTACGTCCACATCGAATAGGAACAATTCTGTCATACATGAATTCGCGATACTTTTACTATAATTACGCAGGGCACGCAGCGGAAGCTCTCAAAAGGAAAAAAAAAACCCCGATTTTGAAACATTCTTCATTGGTGCTCCTTTCCTATTGGTCGTAGCGTGATAATATATAGCCTATAACCTTCCTCGATAAATTGGCTATCTAACACTGAAATAATTTTTCTAAACGGACCAGTAGATCCTGAGATTAGCGCGTTTAAACAAACAAATAAACAAATTCTTCAGCTTTATAGGTAGGGATCCCTAGTACATTTTTTTAACCTGATCAGTATCAAGCTAATTTTCCGTGAGTAGCTTCATTTTGATGAGACGAACAAAAAGTTCCTCTTCGAAAACTCTCGATTGTGGTAGGTAATAGAGTTAGCAGGAGGTAGAGCAGCAGTGAGCGTAGGACCGGGATAACGTACCACGCAATTTGGAGGACAATATTACCATCAAATTATATAAATGTTAAGTAACTAAAAGAAAAAAAAATCAGCTGGTTAGTAATAATTTTTGATGACCTTACGAGGTCATCAAGTTGATGACCTCGTAAGGTCATCACAAATTAATTTTTTTCTGATTTTTTTTTTTGCTTTTAGTTAGTTAATATCTATATAATTTAATAGTAGTAATGTCCTACAAATTGCGTCTCACGTTATCCCGGTCCTACGCTCACTGTTGCTCTACCTCCTGCTAACTCTATTATCTACCACAATCGAGAGTTTTCGAAGAGGAACTTTTTGTTCGCCTCATCAAAATGTAGCCACTCCCAAAAAATTAGCTTGATACTGATCAGGTTAAAAAAATGTACTAGGGATCCCTAACTATTATAGTATTAGTATAGATTAGGAAATCTAATTAAATTATCGTAAATAGATAACTTTAGCAGTAGTCAACATGCGTTGGTTGAAAGCGGTTGTAATAAGGTCAGTAAACTGTTTGTTTTTAAACTATTTTAACATTGATATCTTTAAGATTAAATACTTAATTATTGACAATTTTTAACCGACGAAAAAAACGGAGGAGGTTATTAAGTCGACGCCTATATGTTTTTATGTATGATCACGCATAACTTTTTACAGAGTAGTCCAATTTTGATAGTTCTTTTTTTATTGGAAAGAGTATATACCCCGAAATCGGTCCCATATAAATTTAAAAATAAAATCCTACCCTAAGGGTAGGAAAACAGGGGATGATTGATTGTTCACTCACTGATTGGAAGATATGACCACGCATAACTTTTTACAGAGTAGTCCGATTTTGATAATTAATTCTTTTTTTCTTCTTCTACGAGTATACTAACGTTGTATTACTTGTCGATGTATTTGAAGTCGGTTTTTTTCGTTTGCGAGCAAACACAATTATTAAAAGAGTGACTATTAAGTTACTTGATGATACTTTTAAGAATCTATATTCCAGAAAGACTGACATATCCTTCGTTAGACAATGATTCCTTAACTTTGCAGATATTTGAAATTTTCAAATATAATGCTTGTATTTTAATATCGCAATATAGAAAAAAATAATTTATTTGACAACGAATTTTTATACCATTTTTGTTTTTATTTTTATTTTTCGGTCGGCAAAACAAGCGTACGACTGACCTGATGGTAAGCGATTACCGTAGCTTATAATAGACGCCTGCAACATCAGAAGCCTTGCAAGCGTGTTGAAGAACCTATCCCCATTCCCCCCCCAGGAGTTCTGGTCATCTTACTCACCAACAGGAACATAATGCTGGTTGAAAACATTATACTTTAGCTGTGGTCTTCTGTAAGGTCGAGGTACTACCCCAGTCGGGCTGCTCCATATTTTGAGCAGGAAATTTCCTGCTGTGCCCTACCACAGTTAAAACTTGTTACTTATAGGCGTGTAACAACATTAACTTTATTTGCGAGTACTGAGTAAAAGCAAAGAGTTTAAATAATTGATTTTCATACTTTATTGTTTATTTTATCAATATTTTCACTATTGGTAAGGGGGTTGTCCGCAAGAAATCCCTATTTACTACTAAGTGAGAAGACCGTCTTTGTATTTTTGAAGTAAATTTTCTTTTCGCATGCTTGACTTGGGGAGTAAGCTGGTGAATTCGTGACAAGAGCAATCATCACAAGCTGGTTGCCAACCCTACCCCCAATTCCCCCCAGGAGCTCTAGTCACCTCGCCCACCAACAGGAACACAGCACTACTTGTAAACAGTATTATTTAGCTGTGATCTTCTGTAAGGTCGAGGTACTATCCCAGTCGGGCTGCTCCATATTTTTGAGCAGGAAACCTGCTGTGCCCTACCTCGGTAATAATGTTATAATCTCTTTACAATATTATCAATGCGGTCTAAGAATTTAAGTGCGTACACGTACAAAAAAACATAAATAAAGGTACTGATATCGAAGGTCGATAGGAAAAAACATATTTATCATAATGTATATTTCTCGTAAACTTTATTTTAATACACAACAAATTACTCACATACAATTGAATGTTGATTATGATGAAATCCTAGTGTCACAGTATACTGACTAGCCCGTTGGTATACTATCTTATCTTATTGGCTAGGTGCGAAGTCATGGTGGAGGTAAGCCGAATCGACACAAGCGTACGCAGTGGTGAATTTTTGAACTAAACGGAGATGTTTTATGACTCTGTCGTATAAAATACACGTAAACATTTTAATTTTTTATCAATAATAAAATTTTAATAAAATGAGCAGCCGGAGTTGCTGTGTCGTTAATTGTAGAAATACTAGCAGAAACAGTGAGTGTAAATTTTATACATTTCCAACTGCGAATTGGAAAATAAATCAAAGAAAAAAGTGGATAGTAGCAGTAAGACGGCGAAAGTATGTAGTATCATAACCTTAATTTCAGTATTAATAATAAAAGAGTATAACAGGCATTTGCAAACTGGTAAATGTTGTTGACACAATAATATATTATCTAAATTAGTAATTTGAAATATAAATGTTTTTACTTGTGGAATTTATCAAAATTTAATAAACTATTGTATGTATTTTATTAAGAATTTCATATAAATAATGAAAAATATTTTGCTACTCTTTAGATTAAACAACGTGTTTATTAAATTTAAAAAATTTAGGTACTAATTTGGAACTCAATTCGATGATTTACTGCTTGAAACCCAGTTTTGATGATGACATCCATGTTTTCGTAACGACTTAAATAAAAAAATATTAAATTAAAAAAATTAATATTTTACGTTATCTTCAAGATTCAGCTATTACATTATCTTTTTATTTTTATTCTTTACTTTTACCTTTACAATTATAATTATACTATTTGTTACCAAAGTTTGTTTCCTTTTAGTTTTGTTAAAATTAATTTTACAACTCATATGTACTCAGCTATGCTTTAGAAATTAGAATTGACCACATATTACACACAGATAGTATAAAACTATAAAGCTAGCTAGAATTGACTTAATCTAATCTTGTAAATATTAAATAATTTGTTTATCAATGATACTTACGTTTTTTTAAAGATATTTAATTCAATATAAAATAGCACGTAATTTCGTCAGTTCGTCACTACATTTTTTTCACATATTGATAGTTATTTTAACAATAAAAAAATAGTTATTGTCAAATATCATTAATATACTGCCAATCACAGATTATATCTGCCAAGTGCCAATACTGTCCCCTTTTAGTTCATACCTCGAGTGGCGCTACCGTCACGCACCTAGCCAATACTATTAAACGAGCAATTCTTGTATATATATATATGTATATATATTCTGAATCTCGGAATCGACTCCAACGATTTTCGTGAAATTTAGTATACAGGGGATTTCGGGGGCGAAAAATTGATCTAGCTAGAATTCATTTTTAGAAAATGTCATTTTATCTCTGTTTTTAGGAAGGTTAATTTCGCAATTGTCATTAAAGTTATAATGGCTCAGGGGGGAAATCGGACGGTCGAGATTGACCGAGTAAACCATGTTTCAAATCTCAGTCGAGATTACTTCTTTTTTCTTTTCTTTTTTGTTAATTTCACTCGTGATTTTTTATTTAAATAAAAATAAAAAATAAAAATACCGAGAAAAAAACAAAATACTAAAATAAATAAAAATAAAAATACCGAACTAGGCTCGGTCACCCAGGTACTGTAGTGTAGTGATGATATGTTATTGTGTTGGATATTGTTGTGTACAATAAAGAGTATATTATTATTTTATTATCTTCATATATATTCACAAGAACATTGATTGTTTTGATATAAATAGTAATAATCGCAATGTAAACACGGAAAAGTATAACAAAATTGTGACACCAAGTTTCCTCAAAGCAAACGTCTCCTTTCTGGGTATTCGCATGTATAATAAAATCCCAATTACGATTTTGCAATTGTCTTAAAGTAAATTAAAAGTGTTTATTAAAAACAAATTAATAGATGAAGCGTATTATTCGGGGCATGATTAAATAGTTGATACAGATGTGTAGATTTAGTGACGCTGTATTTCATGCAATGTATTTCTAATTTAAAACGGCGCGGCGGTAGCTTCACTTTTAAAATAATAAAAAAAAGTCCTTTTGAAACCTATTTGATAGGGTAGGTTATACAATAATATTTAATCTAACATTTTGCTGCTCTGACCATTTGCGACAGTGTAGAGGCAATTTCACGTCGATCGGTCAAGCCGTTGAGCCGTGAAAGTGGAATAAAAGAAACAAATCTGAACTCTGAAGCTTTTGTTTGTTTGTTTATTTGCTTGAACGCGCTTATCTCAGGAACTACTGATACTGGTCCGATTTGAAAAATTCTTTCAGTGTTAGATAGCCCATTTATCGAGGAAAGATATATATTATTACACTAAGACCAATAGTAGCGGTGTTCAGGCGGACGAAGTCGCGGCAGAAGCTAGTGCTCACTGTAAATCAAGACGTAGTAAGCAGTATGTTATCTAGTACTATTGTTGATGACAGACTTAATTGGAAAGATATAAAATACATAATATATTATCTATATACATTATAAATACGAATTTTAAAAGAAATCCTCAATATTATAGTGAATAATAAATTCAAAAATAATTACCACTAATTTTATTTGAATGTTGTAAAATAATATCTATAAAGTTAAGCTCACCTTATTAAATGAAGATTTTTTAAGGATTACATAAAATTATTTAAGAATTTAGAACTTTTAACAGAATAGTCAGTCACCCGATAAAAAAAATAACTCTATGTTTATGTTTGAACGTGCTAATCTCAGGATCTACTGGTCCGATTTGAAAAATTCTTTCGGTGTTAGATAGCCCATTTATCGAGGAAGGCTATATATCATCACGCTATGACTAATAGGAGCGTAGCACCAATGAAGATTGTTTCAAAATAGGGTTTTTTTCTATTAAGAGCTTCCGCTGCGTTAAAGTTTCGCACAAATCATGTATGACAGAATTGGTCCTATTCCACGCGAACGAAGTGGCGTGCAGAAGCTAGTCTTAAATTAAAATAAAATAATATAAATGACTAGCTTCTGCTCGCGACTTCGTCGGCGTGGACTCCGCTCCTATTGGTCTTAGCGTGATGACACATAGCCTATAGCCTTCCTCGATAAATGGGCTATCTAACACTGAAAGAATTTTTCAAATCGGCCCAGTAGTTCCAGAGATTACCGCGTTCAAACAAACAAACAAACAAACAAACAAACAACCAAACAAACAAACTCTTCAGCTTTATATATTAGTATAGATTTAAATTAAAGTGGTTGGTAGGTCTATCGGCAGATAGCATTTAACCTATTGAAGTTGACGCTTATAATTATTATTATTATTTAATTAATAAATGCTGCGATAGTACGAGTAGAATGACGTACTTTAGCATTAAGTCGAATGGGTACTGATAAAGTCGTCAACACGGATTTCCGGTAAAGCTCGAATGAGTTTATGTGATATCTTATTAATAGTGATAATAGTAGAGGAGGCGTGGAACATCGACCTTCACCGATCTGATAACTCGATGAGACATATTTTTTATCAAATATAATTCATAAACAAATATGCAGTGATAACTTGCCTATCGAAAAGTAACGCGGGAGCGTCATGACGGTCAGTACTTGGATGGGTGACCGCCTGGGAACAAAGCGCGACGTTGGCTTTTCCTTTTCAATTAGTTTTTTTTTTGTATTTTAAATTCGTTTTTTCATAATTAGTTTTTTTTTAATTAGCTTGCCAAAGAAGTTTCATTTCTGACATGTGTACTTTGTACACACGCAATTTTTTTTCCAGAAAATTGAAAGATATCAGAAAGTGTAAATAAAGATCATTTTAAATAGTATACATACTATAGTTACTATAATTTACGAAGCGTTAGCGCAACCGTCACAACGCTGGCTGATTGTTGGTTTGGCAGTTGCGGGTTCGATCCCCACACATTAAACATTTACAAATGTAGTATGCCATATTTTGTATGTGCTCGGATCTCCGAAACACGACATTAAATCTTAGTGAGGGCCTTTGAGTATAAGCATTTAATCATTATTTATTATTTCTAAACTAGTAAACCATAAGCAGGAGAGCACGTTAAGCTGTCGGTCCCGGTCGTTATCATAGATGACGATCGTTACTCATATTAGGGAATATATCCGCCATTTTTCTGTGGAGCAGGTAGACACGGAGAAAGAGGTCCATGACCAGTAGTGGGATGTTACAGGCTGAATCGTATTCTATACGTCGTATCATCAAATACTAATTGAAAGACAAAACAGTGTCTACCGGCTCAGTTAGTTTTTAGGGTTCCGTACCCAAAGGGTAAAAACGGGACCCTATTACTAAGACTTCACTGTCCGTCCGTCCGTCCGTCTGTCACCAGGCTGTATCTCAAGAACAGCGATAGCTAGACAGTTGAAATTTTCACAAACTATGTATTTCTGTTGCTGCTATAACAATAAATACTAAAAACAAAATAAAATAAATATTTAAGGGGGGCGATAATTATTTTTGTTTTTTATTAGTCTAAAACGCCATCTATCAGAAATTAGGAAAACTTCGTCAATATATTAATAATAGTTTTCTAATAGCGGCATAGATGGCGTAACAATTAAATAAATATTTTACAGAAAATTTACTTATATTTAGTTTAGTCAATGGTACGGAACCCTTCGTGCGCGAGTCCAAATCGCACTTGGCCGATATATTATAATACCAACCGAAGCTAACGACCCCGACTTGGATATATATAGGGGGGGGGGGGGGGGGGTTCGGAAACACACAAACACATAGACCACGGCAAATATTACTACAGCCTATACCATCATATATTGTAGTAGTACATTTAGTTACTTAATAATGCCAGCGGTCTGGAGTTTCATTTCCAAGCAGATATTTATATGTGTACAAATGTTTGTTTCTAGTTGCGTGAATGTTCTTGTGAGTTGTGTGTCTCGATCCCTTTCCATTCCTTCGATCGATACAATGCATGTCGCCGTTGATATTTTTTAATAATTAGTCTATGCATTTTATAATTTCATTTCAGTTTCACTGCACTATGGATAGCGTGTGTTGCTGTGGATATGAAATTTCCCCCTGGGTTCAAATTCGGTGCTGCAACATCCGCTTTCCAGATAGAAGGCGCTTGGAATGCCAGTGGTATGTATGATGTAGCAATCATCACTTCAGTCTACCGCAGTCCACTGCTGGATATAGGCCTCCCCAAGTTCGCGCCAGACGTTATGGCGCGAACTCATGTGTTTTGCCCATAGTCACCACGCTGGGCACGCTGGTGATCGTAGGGCTGGCTTTGTCGCACCAAAGACGCTGCTGTCCGTCTTCGGCCTGTACCAATAAATTGTGTTGTTGGATGTAACAATAAAAACCATTTAATATTTTAGCAGCCCATTCGATAAAGCTTTCTGAAATTCACTAACGCTTACTGACGTTGGTCTGATTATTTTGTTGCAATAGATTATTTATGATACACTTACTAAGACGAAGTACCGATCAGCCTTACTAAATAATATACAATTTGACGAGCATATTGACAAAATATTTAAGAAATCTTTAAAAGCAATAATTTAAAAGTATTCGCAAGCAATCGGACTTTTTGAAGTGAAATTTCTTTAGGCGCATGAGGGGTAAAATTTGAGTGACCACTAACGCGGCAACGTCAGGGACGATCAGTACTTGGATGGGTGACTGCCTGGGAACACCGCGTGACGTTGGATTTTCGTTTTTTTTTTTCAATTAGTTTTTTTTGTATTTTAAATTCGTTTTATTAATTACTTTTTTTGAATTAGTTTTCCACAGAAGTTTCACTTCTGACATGTGTACTTTGTACACACGCAATTTTTTTTAAACTATATCGGTAAGTAAGCGTACGACTCACGTGATTGTAAGTGGTTACCCTAGCTTATAGACTTCTGCAATACTAGAAGCATCACAAGCGCGTTGCTGACCCTACCCCCAATTTCTCCAGGAGCTCTGGTTACCTTATTGTTTTCTAAAGTTTACGCGAATTTCACTCATTATAATAAAACAACTTTTTCGCTGTTTATTCGGTTTTTTACATGCCCGACTTTTCGGATAGATTACAGCAACCATGGTCACGGGTGGACTAATAGCTGACTGGTTATCTTTCTCACAGGACTGGAACACTATACTTGAGATCAGTATTATTTTGCTGTGCTCTTCTCTAAGGTCAACTTATTGCCCCAGATGGTCTGCTCCAGATTTTGAGCAGGATTATTATTATTTTATTTTTTAGATAAAGGCATAAGCGTATGGGACTATTTGCTACATCAAAATCCAAGTGCTATTCTCGATGGTACCACGGCAGACGTTACCTGCAATTCCTACCACTTATGGAGGGAGCCGGGAGGACATCCGAATTGCACATGAATTGGGACTGCATTTTTACAGGTAAATTAATGTTTGATCATAATAACGTGTGATTTATAACTATAAAGTAACAGTCCATAAAAAAATCACACTGCTGAACTACGGTATAAAATAGGATTTGTAGCCTATAGACACCTGCAACACCGGAAGTATCGCAAGCGCGTTGCCGACTCTACCGCCAATTCCCTCAGCTTCCCAGGAGCTCTGGTCACCTTACTCACTAACAGGAACACAACACTGCTTGAAAGCAGTATTATTCAGCTGTTACCTTCTTTAAGTTCGAGGTTCTTCCCCAGTCGGACTGTTCCAGATTTTGAGCAGGATATTTTCTGCTGTGCCTTACCTTACTTAAATCTTAGTTACATCATATACAATTGATATAATCATACTAAAACTGTAATAAGAAAGGCGTATTGTTCTGTATTATATGATAGATATATGTATATGTATATCATATATGGTATACATAAAAAAAATTACATACGATAAACTTCTTGATAGCCAGTCAAACTTGTTGTCAACAGGATAGGAAGATTAGGAGAACTTTTTCAGAGAATTCAGTATCCTGGCTCAAAGGTAGCTTTAAGTAAAAGTGATGACGATTCAATCTATCTTTATAATATAAAAGAGATTTCCACCCATATATTGACTCATCACGATATCTCTGGAACCATAAGGCGTAGAGACTTGAAATTTGGTAGGAATATTCCTTTCGCCGAGTAGAGGTCAGCTAAGAACGAATTTCACGAAATTTCACCCACAAGAGGGGGTTGCGGGGGTTAATAACATATATGGCAAAACAACGTTCGGAGGGTCAGCTAGTATAATATAAAATAGATTTCCACCCATATATTGACTCATCACGATATCTCTGGAACCATAAGGCGTAGAGACTTGAAATTTGGTAGGAATATTCCTTTCGCCGAGTAGAGGTCAGCTAAGAATTAATTTCTCGAAATTTCACCCACAATTGTGGGTTTCGGTGGTTAATAACATAATAATATGGCAAAACATCGTTTGCGGGGTCAGCTAGTAGTTTCATACAAGTTAAGTTTATGTAGGTACTAGCTTCTGCGCGCGACTTCGTCCCCGTGGAATAAAAGGAAAAAAAAAACCCCGATTTTGAAACATTCTTCATTGGTGCTACGCTCCTATTGGTCTTAGCGTGATGATATATAGCCTATAGCCTTCCTCGATAAATGGGCTATCTAACACTGAAAGAATTTTTCAAATCTTACCAGTAGATCCTGAGATTAGCCCGTTCAAACAAACAAACAAACAAACAAACAAACAAACAATCAAACAAACAAACAAACTCTTCAGCTTTATTATATTAGTATAGATATTAAATAAATGTTTAGAATTAAGTTTAACATTATTGTACTAAACAATTACTATATTTTTCAAGATTTTCAATATCCTGGAGTAGAATCCTACCAACGGGTTTCGCAAATAAAGTAAGCAAAGACGGTATAAAATATTACAACGAATTGATTGATGGTCTATTAAGAAATGGAATAGAACCAGCCATAACCCTATATCATTTTGATCTACCGCAGAGCTTACAAAACCTAGGTAAGTTGAGAAATATTATTAGTAATGCTAGGTTTTCAAAAGTAGCCGAATTTATACAGATACTAGCTAAACCTGTGACTTCGTTCGCGTGGAATTAAAAAAAAAATTAAACGTGTGGCACTCGGGGACTGCCGCGGTAAAGCTATTGCATAGCATTTTGTATCAACTTATGCAATAATTATAATATTTATTTATTTTATTTATGCAGTATTTCTTTTTCTTTGATATTAATTCAAGTTACACTTTTTGAGCGTGGTGACCGATAAGAAAACAAAATTTTTTCTTTTAAGTAAGTAGTACCTGGGTGACCGAGCCCAGCTCGGTATTTTTATTTTATTTTTTGTTTTTTTTTTTTTCGGTATTTTTATATTTTAATTTTATTTAAATAATAAATCACGAGTGAAATTAAAAAAAAGAAGAAAAAAAATAATCTGGAGACTGAGATTCGAACCCGGGTCAAAACGACTTGAAATCCGTCGCTTTCCTAATTACGGTATTACAGCTGTAATAATAATGTTGAAATTAAGCTTCGTATTCTAATGATATTTTTTCATTGCCTAAAAACAGGGATAAAACGACATTTTTTTTAAATGAATCCTAGCTAGATCAATTTTTCGCCCCCGAAATCCCCTGCATACTTAATTTCACGAAAATCGTTGGAGCCGATTCCGAGATTCAGAAAATATATATATATATATACAAGAATTGCTCGTTTAATAGTATAAGATTAAAAAAATTAAATGCCAAATTTTATCCGGAAATAGTAACATTATAGGCAATATCATATTTGCATCAATGAGTAATACGCTCAACTAGATAATAGTACTAACGCCGGTGCTATCCCATTCATGTAGGTCATATTTTTTATTTCATCACGCATTCATTGATAAATGCCGGCAAACTCGCGTCGAAGCTCAGACGTCAAGCGCACCGCCTAGCCGCGCCGACCTAGATGTCTACGGACGCACACAACGCCGTGTCGAAGACTGCCGAACTGAAACGACGTTAGACGATGCACGGCCTTCAAGCCACACCTCCGTGCCCGTCGGAGTGGGGAGCGTGAGGTTTTTTCGTTACTGGAATAAGGAATTCTTGAAATTGTCCCCGCGCTCAAGGCCCGCGAAAGAAGCTATGCAATAGCTTAAAAATAATTAAATTTATTTTTATATTTTAACTTTTCTCGTGTACAATCAAGAGTATTATTTTTATTAACAGGTGGTTGGGCGAATCCTCTCATTGTGGATTGGTTCGCGGACTACGCAAGAATAATCTTCTCAAATTACGCAGACAGAGTGAAAACATGGATTACAATTAACGAGCCACTTATGGTGTGCGACTACACCTACAATTCTGGATTGTTCGTGCCAATGATTGGTGAATCTTGGCTCGGTCCGTTTTTATGCAATAAGTATATATTGATGGCGCACGCGAAGGCATATAGGATATATGAAGAGAATTACAAGGAAAAATATCATGGTAAGTTTATATACTTTTGTGGACCATACTAGTAGATCAAGAGTCCGCGAACGTCAGATTTTCGTGATTTTGCAGAATCTGAAACTTTCTCAGCGCTACACAAAACACAAAAAAGCTATATAAATATCTGATAACAAATGTTAAATAAACCTGATTCAAGTTCTGCAGAAATATAATTATCTATGATTGTAGTACTGTAAGTTTTAAATTTTACTATAATTTAATTATACCGTTATTTTGAAGGTAAACTATCAATAGCGTATAATCCGTTATGGTTAGAACCCCAGTCTGAAGATTATAAGGACTTGGCAGAACTGGCGAGAGAGTATGGAGTAAGTTCGAACAGTTATATTTTTAAACTAGACTTCTTATTGAGGTAGGGCACAATACGAAATATTTTGCTTGAAATTTGGAACAGCCCAACTGGATAAGTACCTTAAACTAACAGAAAATCACAACCATTCTTTTAAAACTAGAATAACTTTCATAAAAAAATAGAACCTCAATTCTTTTAAGTTTTTTGAAGTAAAAACTTCTTTAGGCGCTTAAGGGGTAAACTTGAGTTTTTTAATTTTTTTAGGTTGGTCGGTATTCGGACCCAATATTTTCTAAAGAAGGAGGATGGCCACCGGCTGTAGAAAAATTAATGATCGAACTTAGTAAGAAGCAGGGCTTCCCACGTTCAAGATTACCGTTATTTACCGAAGAAGAAAAAATTTTTGTGAAAGGTAAATATTATTGGGTATAATATTATAGTTAAATTTACATTTAAACATTTCCAAATATTATGTAGGTAATTCTTAAATTAAAATCTAATGCGGTATAAAAAAACCGGTCAAGTGCGAGTCGGACTCGCGCACCGAGGGTTCCGTACAAACCTGCAGGTATATAAGTAAAAGTTATGGTATTTTGCTGTTAAATGAAATCCGTAACATTACAATATGGAAAGTTGGAGGAGCATAAATTTAAGACAAAGGTATCATTATCTTTTCATTAATCCTTTAATTTATATAAAATAAAATAAATAAATAAAATAAAAATCGCCTTTATTTCTATTACTATTAAAATTTCAATTAATACTAGCGTAAGTATTCTTAGTTTAAACATATGTATGTATATTAACCTATGTATATATTTATTCTATACTCGTATAATTAACTCGTCTACATGTTTATAACATCACTTAATTAGTATTGGTAATAGTAATAGTCGCCTCTGCGGCGTAGGCCTCTCCTAAACATTTCCATGTATCCCTTTCCCGTGCTTTCTGTATACACAGCGGTCCACATAATTATCTGGTTGAAGATATCTCTCCACCTTTTAATTGGTCTCCCTTTTTTCCTTGACCTGTCTCTTGGTAGGAAAGTTCTTTTATCGAAGTTATTTATTTACAAATTTTTTAGTCACTATTTAGAAATCTGGTTCAAAAATACTTTATTACTATTAAGTATTAAATTTGAACCATATTATATATAGTAGATATTTATTTATTATTTATTTATTTATTTAAATAGTCCCACAGATGATGTAACATTTATTTTGTAATTTAATTCGAGCCTTTTTGACCTTTGTACCTGTTTTCAAGTTTGTATAAAACATGTTTTCCTAAATTTATTTTTATTATTGTCTGCTATTGTTTAAACATATATATTTTTTAATGTCTAGAATTCTCATTACAGTGTTAATATTACTTGATTTCATTAATCATTTCAATACTGTTGATTTTGACTTACTACTAGCTATACTTGGTTCTCTTAACATATCTCCTAAGGTGTCTGACTAGTTTCATAGTTACTTGCATGGTCGCCGGCTACGAATACATATTGAAGAGCTTTCTTCATTCTGCTCTAGAATCAACGCTGGCGTTAAAGATAAATATATAATATGTACCTCTTCGCTTAAATGATAGCCTAACTTTGAAGATACCTTCACATTCGTCTTCCTTTTATTCTAAATCTTTCACTATTGAAGCTTATCGTCTTTGGAACTTATTGCCACTGTCTAACGCGCTCAATCTTTAATGACATTTGAAAAACTTGTTAAGGAAATGTACTTATCATATTAAATTATGTTAAGCAACTTTATTTTATTATTTATTATTTTTCATGAAGTTACGTTATGTTGTTAGGTCATTCGTCTTAATCTATCAATTTGCTTATAGTGTATATACGTATGTATGTATTTATTTATATATTTGTGTATACATATGAGTAAACTTATATGTACATATGTGTCATTAAATATAGCATCTATTGTTATATAGTTATTTATTTATATCTGATTTTTATTTTATATTGTTCCTTTTTTTACAAAATTTTGCGCCCTTCCCCTAGTTTATATGCAAGTCCTCTGCCCAAAGGTTGCCTGGAAGAGATCGCTGTGTTAGCGATAAGGCCGCCTGTTGCAATTGATGCAAGTTTATTGTTATAAATTCTATGTATTGTTCTTTTGTGTATTGGTGTGCAAAAAGAGTTAGTAAATAAATATTACTTTGCAAAGTTTTATAATTAAAAAACAAAGCAGAAATAAACAACATTACACATACTATTTCTGTGGTTGCGATGTAACTATACATTTAAGGTTTTCGTAATTTTTCCTGTATCTGTGCTATAAGACGTTGCTTCATACCTAAAGATTTTAGATCGACGGGAAGTATTCTTTAGATTTTTATTCCCTTGTCAGTTGTTTGCTAGTTTCAATATATGCGGTTTAAATTGCTGTTTCTTTTGATATCGTGGACATAGAAGTTTGATTTTGTTACAGCTTAAAGTTATTATAGACGTGAGTATTTGATATGAATTTCAATTTAATACTTTTACGCGTTCAAGAGAAAAGTGGTATTAAGTGTAAAATTATTAAAATATTTTTTTTTATATGTAGTAACTAAAAATTTACACTTTTCGCAATTTTTCCTGTATCTGTGCTATAAAATGTTGCTTTGTACCAAATTTCAAGATTCTGACTTCACGGGAAGTACCCTGTAGGTTTTGATTCCTTTGCGACTATTTTCGATGAAAATATGCGGCTTAAATTGGTTTTTCTTTTGATATCCTTGACATAGAAGTTTGATTTTGTTACAGCTTAAAGGTATTATAGACTTGAGTATTTGATATGAATTTTAAATTAATACTTTTACGCGTTCATGAGAAAAGTGGTATTAAGTGTAAAATTATTAAAATATTTTTTTTTATATGTAGTAACTAAAAATTTACACTTTTCGCAATTTTTCCTGTATCTGTGCTATAAGACGTTGCTTCGTACCAAATTTCAAGATTCTGACTTCACGGGAAGTACCCTGTAGGTTTTGATTCCTTTGGGACTATTTTCGATGAAAATATGCGGCTAAACTTGGTTTTTCTTTTGATACCGTTGACATAGAAGTTTGATTTTGTTACAGCTTAAAGGTATTATAGACTTGAGTATTTGATATAAATTTCAATTTAATACTTTTACGCGTTTATGAGAAAAGTGGTATTAAGTGTAAAATTATTAAAATATTTTTTTTTATATGTAGTAACTAAAAATTTACACTTTTCGCAATTTTTCCTGTATCTGTGCTATAAGACGTTGCCTCGTACCAAATTTTAAGATTCTTAGTTCACGGGAAGTACCCTGTAGGTTTTGATTCCCTTGAGAGTGTCGAAAATTTGCAGCATAAACGGCTGTATCTTTTGATTGCCTTGGCTTAGAAGTTTCATTTTTTCACAGCTTTAAGAGGCAGCAGATCTGAGTATTCAATATAAATTTCAGCTTGATGCCTCCACGCGTTTCTGAGAAAAAGGGTCTTGACAGACAGACGGACAACAAAGTGATCCTATAAGGGTTCCGTTTTTACCTTTTGAGGTACGGAACCCTAAAAATTAGCAAAAAACTACTTATTAAATAATTGTTTGCTCGCAAACGAAAATAACCGACTTCAACTACATCGAAATGAATATAACATACGTAGACAAAAAAAATAGTCAAGTAAATACGCGTTATTTAATATTACTCAAAAAAAACTCATCAAATCTCAAGACAAGTATCATCTTTCGATTAAAACAAGAATTATCAAAATCAATATACCCAGTGATAAGTTATGCGGTATATTACAACGTAGGTTGATGAAAAAAATAATCAATAATATACGCATTATTAGATATAATGTACTAGTGAGATTTCGATTAAATTTAAATGGAACCACAACAAAAAAAAAATTATCAAAATCGGTCCACCCACAGACTAATTATACCTCTGGGGTGTTCCGCCGACGCACCTATCTCGCCAACGCTTGCCCTTTAGGGCCCTCCGTGGTGCAGAGCACCTCCGAAGGCGTACTTGAACACTAAATAGGTCCACCCAGTAAGAAGTTATGATACACACATTAAAAAAATATAGTTGGTTAAGTAAATGTTACTTAGTATAATAACATTTTACTTGGTATCTATTTCGATGATTCTTATTTTAATCGAAAGCTGATTCTTGTCGTGTGGTCCCATTTAAATTTGATCGAGATTTGACTTGTACTTTTTGAGTTATAATAGTGTGCATTTAATCAACTTTGGTTCATGTTTGCAAGCAAACACAATTATTTAATTTAAATCTTGGCTGGAAATGAAGTTACGATAGAAATTGAAAAAGGATAACTTGTAACCAAACCCCTGTTTCTTCCTAAAGGTACCAGCGACTATTTTAGCTTAAATCAGTATGCATCTAGAATAGTGAGACCAGCTCGCGAGGGTGAGGAGCCAGGACCTTGGTTTATGGATGGTTCTAAAGACCTGAACGTAATATTGGAAGTTGATAAAAACTGGAAGTCTTCTAGTTTTCCTTATAATGTGGTAAGCTAATACATCTAAAATAATAAGAATATTAAATAATAATACTCTTTATTGTACACCATTAAAAGAAACAACAAAATAATAACATAAAATAAAAGATGTACAAAGGCGGTCTTATCGCTGAAATAGCGATCTCTTCCAGGCAACCTAGGGGCAGGGGAGATGATGGTATTGTCTGTGTAGGTGTACAAATTGTGACATAAACGTGTGAATATATTTACTTAAACACATATACTTATAAATACAAACATATATATAATTTTATTCACGTTTAATATCAAGAAAATGCTTTCTCACAGCCTTTTTAAAAATAGAATAGAAATATAGTAGTCACTTTAATGCATTCGGTCGTGTGTTTGATTCTCGCTCGGTGGCATATATGCTAGCACGCTTTAGATTACTTCTAAACAAAATATTTTTTCAGGTACATGCAAAGGGTATACGTAGTCAGATAGCTTGGATCTCAAAGAGGTACAACAACGTCAGTATCCTCGTAAGTGAGAATGGCCTGGGTACAACATACGATGATTTGCACGACACTGCACGTGTTAACTTCATACGAGACTATTTAGAACAGGTATATGTTGTTTTTTAAAATTGAAATGTTAATAAATAAGCGTATAGCCCGCAGAATCGTAAGCGGTTACCGTAGCTAGCCTGCAACTCCAAAAGCAACGCAAGCGCGTTGTCAACCCTACCCCCAATTCTCCCCAGGACTGAAACTAAAGAGGACCTAACGAAAAATTTAGTGGACCTATACGGACCTAACGTAGACCTATCGAAGGTCATTTTGATTTTAAAAATCCTTGGATGGGGTGCTAAAATTGCATTTTTTTTAACCTAAATTTAAAAAATTATTTATTAAAAAACTATGTCGGACCTAACGAAAAATTTAGTGGACCTATACGGACCTAACGTAGACCTATCGATTAAGGTCATTTTCGACCCAAAATTCCATCGATGAGGTGCTAAGTTTGCACTGGTAGAAAATTAATTACAAAGTTTTTATTGTAAATAAATCGACTAAGCCTTCGTCTTTTTATGAGCAAATCAATTTTATACTCGAAGAGTTAATCTTCTCGACATAAATGGTCAGGCACAGCAGGAAATTTCCTGCTCAAAATATTGAGCAGCCCGACTGGGGTAGCACCTCGACCTTAAAGAAGACGACAGCTAAATAATACTGTTTTCAAGAATTGTTGTGTTCCTGTTGGTGAGTAAGGTGAGCAGAGCTCCTGGGGGGGAATTGGGTGTAGGATCGGCAACGCACTTGCGATGCTTCTGGTGTTGCAGGCGTCTATAGGTTACGGTAGTCACTTACCATCAGGTGAGCCGTATGCTTGTTCGTCGACTTAGTAACGTAAAAAAAAAACGATTGACAAAAATGGGGAATTCGGATTTATTTTATACTAGCTTCTGCGCGCGACTTCGTCGGCGTGGACTCCGCCCCTATTGGTCTTAGCGTGATGATTCATAGCCTATAGCCTTCCTCGATAAATGGGCTATCTAACACTGAAAGGATTTTTCAAATCGGCCCAGTAGTTCCAGAGATTACCGCGTTCAAACAAACAAACAAACAAACAAACAAACAAACAAACAAACAAACAACCAAACAAACAAACTCTTCAGCTTTATGTATTAGTATAGATATTTCATTAATTATTATTTCATTACCTACTAATTCATTATTTAATTACTAACTAGCTAACCCTGCAAACGTTGTTTTGTCATATATCTTTCTAGCTTCTGCGCGCGACTTCGTCGGCGTGGACTCCGCTCCTATTGGTCTTAGCGTGATGATATATAGCCTATAGCCTTACCCGATAAATGGGCTATCTAACACTGAAAGAATTTTTCAAATCGGACCAGTAGATCCTGAGATTAGCGCGTTCAAACAAACAAACAAACAAACAAACAAACAATCAAACAAACAAACTCTTCAGCTTTATTATATTAGTATAGATTAATTTTTCTTATGTAAATAATTTTTTTAGTCATCTATTTTATGCATTGGATTGTAATTAGTTCGTACTTTGTACACAGATTTTGCTAGCTATACATGAGGACGGCGCAAATGTCATCGGTTACACCGTATGGTCACTGATGGACAATTTCGAATTGACGCTGGGGCACTCGTAAGTGTATATCAATTTTTGTAACATGCAAATATAGAAATTAATATATATTACATTATACTTTTTAATATAGACACAAGTTGATGGTTCCTATTTAATAACAGATTTTATTTTATATACTAGCTTCTGCGCGCGACTTCGTCGGCGTTTACTCCGCTCCTATTGGTCTTAGCGTGATGATACATAGCCTATAGCCTTCCTCGATAAATAGGCTATCTAACAGTGAAAGAATTTTTCAAATCCGCCCAGTAGTTCCAGAGATTACCGCGTTCAAACAAACAAACAAATAAACAAACAAACAAACAACCAAACAAACAAACTCTTCAGCTTTATATATTAGTATAGATTATGTATAAACTGGACCGGAAAGGAAAAGGATCAGTTAGAAAATGTTCAATATCTTTAAAAGCACGTTTGTTTTTAACGTGGAGAAAAGCCTCATGGATACCCCTCCAGCGCGGGGCACCGGAGAGGTTATGTTAGACTTTTACTGACCAAAAACGACCACGTGTTAGCAGTCATCCGCCTGGGTGGGGCGAGATGGGGTCGCGCTAGCAGTCGCCACCTCGCCCCGGCGGTAGGCCCGGACGAAACCTCCGGGCCCCGGCACAAAAGTGGGGTGGCCTCGCTCACAACAAGGCCACCCCTCAGACGTGACCTAGCTTAATGAAATAAATACTTAATTAAACAATATTTTAATGTTCTTAAATGGAAATTAAAAAATGAATTGAATTCAAGCTTTTTATATAAATGAAAAAAACATAGTTTATCAGAATCTAATATTTTCGTAAATGTACATTTGTTACAGATGTGCCGTTTTCACGCATTCTAGTACTTTGTATTGCCTCTGTAAGCTCGCTATACTGCTGCTATGCGATTTGACATACTTTTTAATTTTTAGGTGGTGCTGCGGAATATTCTGTCATTCCTCTGTTTCTTTCATTTCACGTAGCTTGATTGGCGGTGGATTCCGCTGTAAACGTCGTTTCAGTTTGTCCCGTCATGCTCAATGGGCATTCGTGGCTGTCTGCTGGCCACTCTATTTGTGTAACAGCGAGTTCTTAAAAATAGGCAAAAACTATCTGAGCTGTATACAGATGGGCATTGTCTTACATAAAAACGCCATTCTCATTTCTCGCCCATTTCCGCTAAAAATTGCCGAAGAAGATGTTGAATATTTTGTAACCGACACTTTTTACTTGCGGTCCAATAATTTATATCATTCTCTCATCTTGATTCTATGATTAAATAGTAACATATACCTACCGTAAAAAAGAAATGAAAAAAATGTACAAAGGCGATCTTGTTGCTAAAGGAGCGATTTCTTCTATAAATAATACGTATATCTATAACTTGTAATATTTTAATTGTATTATGCATATATAAAACATTAAAGGCAAAAAGCTAGGGGCACTTAAAGATAGTCTGTCATAATCATCAATAATAATATATTGCCGTAATAATCGTTTAAATTGCATTTCGTACCTATATATAAAAAAAACCTCTGTGTGGTTGAAACCACGGTAAAAGTGAAACTTTTTAATATTCTTTGCACGCCATCTATGTTTTTATAGGTAACTTACATCAGCTGTATGTTGTCATTAGTGTCTTAGTTCTAGGAAACGATAAGAGATGGCCGACCGTCACGCGACATGTAACACGCACACGCAAAAGTTTTAGACGATGTAATAAAAGTTGCACTTTAAAAATTATTTTCAGAGTAAAGTTTGGCCTCTACAATGTTGATTTCACGGATCCTCAACGCAAGCGCACTCCACGAGCTTCCGCACATTACTTCAAGAGCATTATAAAACATCACTCTCTAGATGTACCGCTCCCTTCACGTGGAAAGAGAGAAAATGCACCTAATAGTGCTGAAAGTGTTAAATCGTCGATATACACTTTAATAGACCTAATTAGTTTGGCTAATATCCTTAGTAATCATTTATAAATTGTCATGAAATTAAACGTTTATATTAATATAGATATAACTGAAAACTTTCTTCATCTATCTTCTAATTTATAAAATTCTTGTATCGCGGTGTTTGTTGCCAAATTTATCCGAACCGGCTGGACCGATTTTTATGAAATATTGTGTACATATCGGGTAGGTCTGAGAATTGGTCAACATCTGTTTTTCATACCCTTAAGTTACAAGGGGGGGGGGATTGGGTTAATAATATATATGGCAAAACAACGTTTGCTAGGTCAGCTTGTTGAAATACATTAATATTAGATGGATAGATAAAACTTTATTGCAGTCACTACAGACGGTCTGGCAGTTCAGTTTCAAAATAATTACAGTTGCAGTAAGTCCTGTAAAAGTAAAAATGTTGATCACTATCAACACTTTTACTTACCTTGCAAATTTAAAAACTATTATGGTTTCGATACATTCATCGTAATAAATTATTATAACTGAAAAAGTGTCCAGATGAAAACATAAAATAATAAATCTTATAGCGACCAGATTGGCGCCTATAAGCAAAAAAAATTTTTAAAAGGCAAGTTTACAAATGTATAAATTAGTATTTCCTTTAACCGACTTTCAAAAATGAGGAGATTCTCAATTCGATTGTATATTTTTAAATGTATTTTACCTCAGAAGTTTTGACTGATGATGATTGATGATTTCGATGATTTTTTTTTAATCTAAAAAAACAACGAATACATCTGCACTTCTTCTTTCTTCCAATATTGATGAAAGAGATAATAATTTTTAATATAATAATAATTTTTAATTTTTAATGAGATGATAATTTTTGATTAATTTATGTTATATAGTGAAATATAAAATAAATCGCTAACAATGACACTTCCAGTTGCGCATATTTCTGTTGTTTGTAAACTTGTGTACAGATATTTTAATCCTACACTCCATATTGCTTGTTACTTGTCTTAACTATGAATTTTTTAAATATTGCTATGTACCCAACATATACATTTTTATTTAATTTTAGTGTGTGTAATTTCTAATGTCAGATGATTGTATTTTTTATGGGAAATAAATGATCTTTAACCTTATTTTTCATACAATCCATCCTTCCGTCATTTTTCGTAAATTAGAGGCATGAAACTTAATTATTGCACTATTGATTTAAAATGAATAATTTTTATTTTTATTTTTTTTATAATATACAACTGTGTGTTGTATATTATACGGTCGTGTGTTCCTAAAGTAAGCAACTTAATGCTTGTGTTATAGAATAGATAACAGCCGACTGGTATAGTTACATTATTATTTTTTTCGATAAACATACATATAAATACTATATATATAAATAAATATAAATTACACCCAGACTCGGGGTTGAAATCGAACCCACAACCCCCGGAGCAGAAAGCAGAGTCACTACAAACTGCGCCAACGGGCTAGTCTTAAATCTTAATATTAATATGCATTTCAGCATTAGTGGGCAATCTACCCTTATAGAGATGAAGTAGGGATTGAAAGTCTAAATGACGAATTCGTCATTTTTGAAGCTGAAAACATCAAATTTTAGTTCTGGACTACGAATAAAAATGAGTGAACAAGACGTGTTTCATTTTTGTGACCATTCTAATCTTACGTCTAATAGAGAATGAAATTTGTATGGAAATCAACCTTAAATAGGTGAAATAGGGGATGAAATTTAGACATGGCAATTCTATATTTCTGTAGTTAGAAGTTTTAAAGTTTTACCATTTTATGGGAAAGTTCACTCAAATTAAAATCATTGACGTGTTATGTAAAAGTGCGTCTTATCTATCTATATATTTATATAAAGAGATTTCCACCCATATATTGACTCATCACATATATATACCAGATATATTCCCTACTATGAGTAGCTAACGATCGCTATCAGGTGTACATGATAACAACCGGGACCGACGGCTTAACGTGCTCTCCGAGGTACGGTGGGGAGACCCAAAAGGACTGCATAAACACCCAGACCATGGCAAACATCTATATGGCCAATACAAATGTTGTCGTGTGCGGGGATTGAAACCGCAACCGCCCGCGCAGCAGCCACAAACCATTGCTATGACCGCTGCACCAACGCGGCGTCTAGCGCGGAGTCAACAGGGTACAGCAAAATATATTCCTCAAAATTTGAAGCAGCTTGAATGAAGATGAGCTTATACAAGACCACAGTCAAATAATACTGATCTCAACTAGTGTTGTGTTCCTAAGCTCCAGAGCTCCAGGGCATCCAGGAATCCGGGCATCCAGGGCTCAGCAATCCGCTTCAATGCACCTGGTATTGAAGGTGTCTTTAGGCTACTGTATCCGCTTACCATAAGGCAGCCTGTATGCGTGTTTGCCACCTTTATAGCTTTGTAGCACAAAAAAAAAATTGCGGGCAATCTTATTGCTACGGTCACTACGACGACTAGTGTCTAGACATTTACTCTCGGTCGTTCACATTAAGGTTCTGAGCCGAAACAAATTATTTTTATAACATTATCTTATTCGACGACATTAATTGATAATTATTCTGTTAAGTAGATTAGGGATTATCGTGATGAACACAATTGCTATCAAGTATGTAGCAAGATAGATGCAACTATGTGGCTTTGCACTACAAATCTAAAAGATTGATCTTCAAAGGTTTCTGTAATAATAATAATAAAAACTTTTTATTGTACACCAAGAATGATCAACATTACAAAAAACAGGAGATAAGTACAAAAGGCGGCCTTATCGCTAATGAGCGATCGCTTCCAGGCAACCTTTGGGCAGAGGAAATGGTACATAAATAGTGTGTACAAACTGGTGTACTTTTTTAATCTATGCCCATACAAGATTGAGAAAATAATGCAATAATTTAAAAAAGTACATGTATGTACATTCATATATAATGGAAATAATTATAGATATACACAAATAAATCTCATTCTCTCATATACATTTATGTGGTTTTTTCTTTATCGTGAGTCATTTTCGTTTCATCGAGTTTCAAATCACAATGATTCTAAAGAAGTGTCACTTCAATAATTTTAATGTTACCATTCAAAGTGAAAAATTAATGTGACTGGGTATAGGAGGTAAGGATGAAAATTTAAGGAAATAGTGTTTTATAGACTTCTTAAAAACCGCAAGGGACTCAGTACTCTGTACGTTCTGGGTTTCGTTTTATTTGGAAAAAATATTGAGTTATCTATGGAGGGAGTGCCTGTAATTTCTAAGTTAAAAAATAATTCATGTCTTTACACTATCAGGACAATTATTTAAGCTGGACACAAGGACACTCTCCTTAGTTTGAGTCAGATTTGGCTAATCACCTAGAAATACGAAATGTACTTTACAACCTATCCTCATCATACCCATCAAAAATATTTTCTTAAGTCGTTTTAGGTGAGTGCAAACAATTTTACACGAGATTTTTATATATCAGATTGTATTTACGTGATGTTCAGTAAAGATACGGACAGATAAAATTTTAAATAAACACATTTTCGTTTTTAGTATTGATTTTGAAGTTTTTGTCTATGAATTGGTTCAGAGTGTGATTTATAGTAAGTATTGGATTTATTACAGTTTTATTAGTATACATAGAAATTAATGAAAGATCGATCCGGTCTAGTGTAGTTGTGCGCGTACCGTGAATGCGCCTGAACTCCAGTAGTCGAGGGTTTGATTCCTGTTCGGGATCGATATTAATTGTATTTGTGCAAATTTATTTCTGCTTTGAATACCTGTACTTTGTGGGTCTCTCCTTCATGCATCGGAGAATACGTTAAGGTGTCAATCCCGGTTAATGTAATCATAGACGCCTGATAGCGACCATTACTCATAGTAGGGAATATATCCATCAATCCACTATGGAGCAGCGAGGTGAGATAAACACAGTAGTGGAGGGATGCTACAGCTAGGGTTGCCAACTTTTTTTGACAAAAAAAAAAGTATTAAATGCTTTAGATAGGAAAAAAATAAAGTATTTGTTAGAAAAAAAAGTATTTTTCAAAATTTTATGTTTTTATTGCTTTAAAAACGTACTTTTGTGTGCGCTTGTTAACATTTTTTTGTTATCTTTAAATGTTTCAAAGCTTGTTTAAAAATCAAAATTTAAATTTAAATATGTAAACAAATCGTTTTTTAATTAAATTTATTGACGCTCTGTTTCTCTCTTCTCGCCACTTTAGATTCATCATGAAAAAACTCTTTCAGTGAAAGCTGAAGGGGCGAAGCATTTTTATTTTTTAAGTATATATTGCCATTTTACAAGCTTTTATTTAACTTGCAATGTATGTATGTATGTAAGTTCGAGTGAAATCTTGCAACTCAATTTTGAAGCAGAAATCTTGCAACTCAATTTTGAAGCAGATGTCTTTAACCAATTGAGCTGAAATTTTGTATACAAGTTTAATTTGGATGACAATGCATCGTTAACTTTGTGACGTCATACTAAATCCAACATGGCAGCATATCCATGAGTGCGGACTAGTTATTTTTAGTGCACTTCTACAATATGGGTATCAAATGAAAGGGCTTGCTGATAATAATTTGAATAGTGACGTGATAACAGACTAAAAAGACAAAATAAATTAAAAATAAAACACCTTTTTAAAAAACAAGCTTTTATTTGAATGCCCTAAAACGAAAAACATAAATTTTTACTTTAAAACTTGTACTATCTACTTATAAAGTCATTACATAATCTATATGATATAAAAGCTTGTCGCAAGATTTGCTTGTAAACAAGTAAATTAAATAAATTAATGTGATTGATTTTAACTATTAAAATTTTCAAACTAAGGAAATACCTCGCGACGAGCTTTTATATCATATAGATGACTTTATAAGTAGATAGTAAAAGTTTTAAAGTAATAATTTATTATTTTCGTTTTAGCGGAGCGTAGCGTTAGCAAATATTTCAACTGTACTTTTCACTGAAAATTCTTTACCATCATTAGTGAATTTTCTTTGGATCTCTTTAAGTCTTATAGATTCGGAATACATATCGTCCATCTTATTATTTAATCTGTCTTGTATCAGTATTCCAACATCCGTTTTAACTTATTATGTGTATACCGTTAAATAGTTAAAAAGTACCCATAATGAGTATTTTGTTTTACGCATCACAGTAAAGGTTGAAAATAAAGTATTTTCACATACTTTATTTGTATGCAAAAGTATAAAGTATAATTACCAAAAATAAAGTAGGATACGTTATTATAAAGTATGGTTGGCAACCCTAGCTACAGCCTGAAAAATCATATGAAAAAACTCGATTTTAACTCGATCGAATTCAGAATCCCACATTATACACTCAGGTTTTCATTATTCATTTACACGTATGAATACTTATCGTCTAGTCGATTTCCTGTGACACGGTTAAAAAAAGATATAAAACATGACTAAAATTTCAAATGAAATCGTTTTACAGGCAAGTTTTTATTCACGAAACTCGTTACGATATAACTTGAGGAAAAAAAATGAATAAGCTAGAAAGAATGGACTATGGTCTTTGTATAGTGTGTAGGTAGTAGGTACCTACTGGTCGTATCAGTAATGTTTTCATTTAATATCAAGCGGCATATGTCTATTTTTGATTTAACAAGTTTTTAAGAAACTCGCAGGTGGATATATTAAGAAAACAAATAGGTACAAAGGCTAATTAAAGCTTAAATAGCTATAGGGTAGACGCTCGCACTGACAGCTGACGTAGGGGACAGCAGAAAATATTCAGCTGAAATATTGAGCGTCCCGACTGCGGAATTACATCGACTTTACAGAAGATATTAGCTAAGTAATACTGTTTACAAGCAGTATTGTGTTACTGTGGTGAGTAAGGTGATCAGAGTAGACGGTATGTAATTCCTAAAATCGCACGGAAATATGTTAAACTAGCTTCTGCGCGCGACTTGATGATATATAGCCTATAGCCTTCCTCGATAAATGGGCTATCTAACACTGAAAGAATTTTTCAAATCGGACCAGTAGATCCTGAGATTAGCGCGTTCAAACAAACAAACAATGAAACAAACAAACAAACAATCAAACAAACAAACTCTTCAGCTTTAGCATTTCCTAGGAAATTTATATATTGCCTAAATAGCAATTGGAAATGTAAATATTTGAGATATCAATGGGTATGCGGGGATAGCGGGGGAGGTCTAATTTTGAAGTTAGATAGGTTAGGGTTATTTTTTTTGTTTTTGTCACAAAATCATGCCGTTAAACAGTCTACGGGTCTTAATCTAAAGACTTACCAAATAACCTTAACCTATCTAACTTGAAAATTAGACCGACGCGGGTCTTAATCTAAAGACTAGCCATTAAAGTAGTTAATTATAAAGGGTTAAACTATAAATCTTATATTTATTCTAATATATTACAAATAAAAGATTTATTGTTTTATTACAGAAAGCATTATTTTTATACGTTTCCTAATACGATATTGGATTTGTATACAATTCCTGGGATTTGTGTATATTTCCTAGGAAATTTATGTATTAAATAGTTTTTGAAACAATATTTTATACATTTCCTAAATAGCTTCGGAATTGTATAGATTTCATACATTTCCGGTAACAGATATAGGTACTAATATCATATAAAAGTGCAATAGTTGGCACTATTGCAGTGGTCGTAGCATCAGGCTGATTTGTTTGCGGTCGCAATTTTGTCCAACGCAAAAAGACAATACTTGAATGCATATACCATACGAGGTTCGTGGGTGGTCTAGGCATTGTAGGTTGTTTGTGTCTAGCTGGTTTTTTTTTGGATCCCCGACACAGGTTCCTCATCCTACTCGGAGCCGTTGAGCGTGAATTTTTTATTCCTTTTATTATCATTAACGCAAAACAAGACTCCATCCAAAGAACATGGTACTTGAGAACCAACACGAGCATACCGAAATGAGCAATCATTGAATAAAATAACAAAACATTGTCTATGATTACCAAAAACACATTATCAAGGAACAGCTACTATTACTGCTAATCTTGTTGTTTAGAAGATTAAAGGGGATCTGTAATCAAAAGATGTTATCAGCGGACAATACAAGTCAATAAAGATAAGACATTATTTAATTGTATTTACAAGGTTAATCATTATTATTGCCTTGGGATTAATATCTGTCACGAAGTTATCTAAAGGACAAATTCCTTGTCTTTTTAGATATTACATGACTTAATGACCTGAACTCCGAATAGGCTAACCTTAAATCATCATTGCTAAATAATCTATTCTTTTTATGTTGATTAATCTATTCGCTGCTGATATCTTCCTAGAAGTCACATTAAAAATTATGTTAAAAAATTTTTTTTTGGGAATAAAATCTTTTTTTTACCTTTTTAAAGTGATTCATGCCTCCAAGGAGGTTTTATTTATTTTAGTAAACAATACAACCGGCTATAGATAAAAGGATAGTAAATATTTTATCTTTTAGCGATTATAGTTCTATGTTTATATAAGGCCGGCATCATTGCGAATAATGAGTAAACTTAGTAATCATCATGTTGTGGTTAAAAGCAGTTGTTATAAGGTGAGTTATTTTATTTTTATTCAATATATATTTAATATGTATTAATTAAAATATATAACTATTTATTTAATGTACATGTTATTATGAATTATTTGTAATCTTAGATAAAATTTTAAAACAGTGTGTTTAAATAACCATGTTAAATTACTTTTATTTGATAAATATAATTAGTTAGTTAATTTTTTTTGAACAAAAATCTTTTGTTTATGTCTTTTTAATATGTAAATGTTCTATTACTCTTTCCCTACATGGAGAAGATCCTTCTCCTACATGGAGAAGAGGCCTATGCCCAACAGTGGGATATTACAGGCTGAATCGTGATCGTGATCGTGATATTACTCTTTATATATGTCCAAATCTAAAACGCTTTTTTAAATTATAAAATCAATAAAATATAATTATAATAGGTAAGATATGATCATCTTAGAAATATAATATCTTTCAATATTTGAGCTCAGCGGAGATTCTAGTGCCAATGTAAATATTGACTTATAATAATCTATTACTGCATTGAATGATATATGAATAAGAAAGGTGAATAAGAAAGGACTTAATTAATTATTAATTGAAGTTATTATTTTTAACATATTATTAATAGTCTCAATCTCTCTTCTCCTTCAAAAAATATCTTAATAATATATATCTTATAAATATCTTAATTTTTATCGTCTTTGTATGATATATTATATATATACAGTATGTTTATTATTATATAATATCTATATGTACTTTATTGTAAAATATTCTAATTCGCACACCAATTTTATTTGTTCACTTTCTAACTGTAGTTTCTGTTTCGTGTCCTATACCCAAAGGTTGTCTGGAAGAGATCGCTCTCTCAGCGATAAGACCGCCTTTGTACATCTTTCATTTTTATGTTTTTTTTTGTTGTTTCTTTTAATGGTGTACAATAAAGAGTATTATTTATTATTAATAGAGATATTCAGGTATATAAAATAATATGTGCGTGCTTTATGGTTATTCAAGTGACGTGAAATAATAAAGTTATTTGGTTTTATATACTTTGATACTAATATTATAAATGTGAAAGTGAGTTTATTTGTTTGTTCCACTTTTAATGCTCAACGGCTTGACATTGCTTATAGATTAGAGACCAAGAACAGACATAGGCTACCTTTAATCCAGAAAAAATGCATAGTTTCCGAGGAATAGCGAAAAAACTCTACGGTTGTAACCGTCATCCTGGCAACTTTTCTATGAACGTAAAGGCAAAGATTCTACGATATCAACTAAGATTAGCGAAAGAATTACGAAAATATGTCAGAAATTTATAATTTTACTATCTCATCAATTACAAAACAGTCTAATACAATTGTTAATATGATCATCTTTATCGGTAATAGTTGCCTTACTTTACTTTATTACTTATTACAAACTTTCATCATTTTTTTACACAATTAGATCAGCAAACAAGCTTTCAGCTCACCAATTTCTGTGGTCTGTGGGCTCACCTGATGGTAAGCGATTACCGTCACTTATAAGTGTCTGCAACACCAGAAGCAGCGCATGCGCCTCGCCAACCCTATCCCCAATCCCCCCCAGGAGCTCTGGTCACCTTACTCGCCATCAGGAACACAACAGTGCTTGAAAAAACTATTTATTTAGCTGTGACCTTCTGTAAGGTCGAGGTACTGACCCATTCGGGCTGCTCTATACTTTGAGCATGAAATTTCCTGCTGTATCCTACCTCAGTTAAAAACAATTTATCATCATCAGGTCATTTATTGTTATCATTGGACTAGCTCGTTGCGCAGTTTTTAGTGGTCCTGCTTTCTGCTCCGCGGTTGCAGGTTCGATTCCCGCCTGAGTCTGGGTGTAATATATGTATTTATATATGTATGTAATATTTCTATGTATATTGATTAAAAAAAGTATTTAGCTATATCAGCCGGCTGTTACCTATAACACAAGCATTAAGTCGCTTACCATAGGAACAGACGACCGTGTGTGTATATTATAAGATATTTATTTATTGAGTGTCGAATGAGCGTAAAGCAAGTGACAATGGTAGGGGTGAAAGTAACAATAGTAGTGGTGACCAGTGTTTACGCAGCAAACGTGTGAGAAAGGAGGTAGTCCGGTATGGACACACCTAAAGCCATCAAAATCTACCCGCAAATTCCAGTCTCGTGAACAAAACATTCGCAGTTAATGTCGAAATATCGAGCCCCGCAAAACGAAAATAATAAACATGGTAAATATCCCGTTTTCAACCAGTTTTATGTACCGTGTAGGTAGGTATACATCCATATGCATTTACTAAAAATCGGTTATTTTAATATTACAAACAGACACTCCAATTTTATTTATTTGTATAGATGTATAGATATAGTTTATGTATCTTTTACAAAACCGTACGTTTAATTTAGCATACAGTAAACAAATATATTACTTTCAAAATGCGCTGGAATTGTTCGCTTGTGTATATATAAAAGCACTAGCTTCTGCGCGCGACTTCGTCGGCGTGGACTCCGCTCGTATTGGTCTTAGCGTGATGATACATAGCCTATAGCCTTCCTCGATAAATGGACTATCTAACACTGAAAGAATTTTTCAAATCGGCCCAGTAGTTCCAGAGATTACCGCGTTCAAACAAACAAACAAACAAACAAAAACACAAACAACCAAACAAACAAACAACCAAACAAACAAACTCTTCAGCTTTATATATTAGTACCTATAGATTAATCTAATCTACAATAAAAGAAACCGCAATTGCCAATAATCCGCCGATCATAAATTTTACAGTAAGTAAATATGATCTAATATGTAGTTGGTAATCTTATCATTATCGTTTTATAATGATTGGCAATGGATTTACGTAAGTGGTGGAGACAAACAACAAGGAAACGACTATCGTAAATAAAAATACGGAAATATTTTTGTGTAACCGCGTTATTATGATCTGTTTGTTTTTAGCTATTTGTTTTCCATTCAATTGTCGCGGAATCGATTCCTGGTCGAAATCTGTGTGAAATATTTAAGTATCATAAAATGTATGTATGTATGTACAGACGTTTTCTTGTTATTCGAATTATTAAATCCGTGAGAATAAATGCGAGAAGCAAAAATAGCAAAAATCATTTCGCTATATAAAATGTACTTTGCTATCTATTCTAAAAACACTATGACACGGGATTTTTGTATATTAGGCATACCAGTCAGCTGTTACCTAAGACACAGGTATCCATTTATCTCAGGAACAGATGGCCGTCTGTGTATATTAAATATATTATTATTTATATTGACATTATACTAACTTATACTAATATTATAAAGAGGAAAGATTTGATTGTTAGTTTGTTCGCATTGAAAAGGCTTCGAAACTAAAGAACCGATTTGAAAAATTCATTCACTGTTGGGAAGCTATACTATATCCGCGGGTGACATAGGCTATATTATATTATCAAAAAAATTAGGAAAAAACAATTGAAAATTTTATTAAATTAACCTGTGCGAAGCCGGGGCTGGATGCTAGTTATATTATATAATTATGTATAGTAAAACTAGATATGCAAACGTGCATTTTGTGGTGTAAAGTGATCTATTTCTATTATTAAATGACCATGGTAACATAGTACAACAATGTTTTATAAGTATGATATAATAATAGATGATATAATAATGAATAGATGAGGGGTTATTTTTTTATTTTTTTTTATACAACTAGTTCGGCAAACAAGCTTACGGCTCACCTGATGATAAGCGATTACCGTAGCCTATAGACGCTTGTAACACCAGAAGCATTGCAAGCGCGTTGTCGAGCCTACCCCCCAATTTCCCCCAGGAGCTCTGGTCACCTTACTCACCAACAGGAACACAATACTGCTTGAAAACAGTATTATTTAGCTGTGATCTTCTGTAAGGTCGAGGTACTACCTGTAACGTAACAAATAAACACAATTCAGTTCTAATTTATTAGTGCCATAAATTTTAAGATAACAAACGCATAAATTGAAATGTGAGTTGACATGTAAACATAAAACAGTCAAGTTAATGTACAAAAATTGCTCTAATCCATTAAGTTTTCAAATTTTAAGTTGTACTTAAGAATAGAAATTTATTGGCTGGGAACTCAAACAGTTTGGCTGTTCTGTTGAAATATTAGACGATAAATTTTATATTCGAGACAGGCTTAAAATTTTGTGTTGACAGATTCGATAAAACGATGATAGGGAAACGTTCTAAGGGCCAGTTTCCACTGATTGAAATAATCGCGATGAGTTCGATGAAAACTCGGTTTACGCGTTTAACGGAGTTAGAGCTGGAAATTGCATTTCACCAACATAAACTGGACGCAGTTAGAGAATAACTGAGTTTCAATTCTAAACGACCGATTTTTGGCGTTTAGTGGTGTAAACACGTTTTGTCTAGTGCTTCTAACGGTCTAACCTATTAAAAACAAATCTTGTCAAGTTGTCATATGATATTTTCTGATACTCGAGGTTATAGTAGTGTATCTCTTTTTCATGATTCCTTGAGGTATGGGGATGGTTGTTACGGAGAGAAATTTTAAAAGAAAATTGCCTGAAAAAAAAGTCTTAAAACAACACTTTGCTGTATTCCCGTACAAATGATTCGTAATAATAATTAAACGAAAGCCAAGATTAGAATCGAATTATAAATTCGATTAAGCAAAACATAGCTTTATCAAACAGTGGAACTCGACCCTAAGGGTTCGAGACTCGGGTAAGCATGTGAGTGGGTTTTTTTTGCTGTAATTACAGGACGCCAGAGTTGCCATCACAAAGTTTTAGGTTACCGTGTTTCGGAATAAAAATTACAAAATTGACGTGTATTTACTTTACATTAACACATAAGGTTAAAAATGACAATAATCGGTTAAATAACTTCCTTTTGAAATCGGTTGAATAATACATTATTCTCCGCAACCGTCATACAAATTTATCGTAACTAACATTTTTTTCTTCGGCTTTATTCAATGTGTATTTGTTTTTCCCTTTTATTGTTTATCTTTGTTGTGTTTTTTGTTTAATTGATTTACGCAATTTTCTTCGGATCGGATACAAGTGCTTACAGCCAGTAAAGCTCAATTTATTGAGGAAGTAATAATTTTATTCCTTGTTTTTGTGTAATAATTTTATTCCTTGGTTTTGTGTTGCACTATAATGACTTATAAACTATCGATTAAATTATTAGGAAGAAACAATTATACATTGGATTGCAGTATCTTTGAACACGGCAATGAACCGAAGATATCCAAATTTCCTTGTGACACGGGAGTTGCTGTGAGGATGGGAACACTGCAGGGCGCGTTGGTGGACGTGTTAGGGTGGGGGAAAAACAGACGCGAGATTTGAATAAATACGATGGGAGTTTGAATTCGGGGCAGTCAGTTCGACAGTCGGGATTCGATTTTGAATTCGAAGTATAGTACGGAGGAGGAGAGCACGTAGGCCTCCGCGGCCGCCGCGGCCTCTTGGCCGGCGAAGCTATGGAACTTCTGACTTAGATTAAAGATAGAAATACCTAAAAAGTATTTTTTAGATCTGATTCAGAGATTTCATTAGCGTAAGCTGGCCGAGTGGCAATGTCGCTTCAGTGTAGATCGCGAATTAGTTTTAATTTATTTTTTACTGATTATTATTAAGTGCAATTCCTTATTATAAAATTTTAATTGTAATCCGCTAAATAAATTCAGTGAAAGATCTGTGATGAAGCGCTCCTGATTGGTTCGAATGCATTAATTTTTATTTATTTGCATGTTTGGTTTTCTGCATGTTGGGTTTCTTTTACTGATTTTTATAACTTTTACGGAGATTTTTAATAAAAGATATCTAATGAATTATTAGCTAGGTTTACATCGATACTATTAATTATTGATTAATTACTGAATGAAATTATTATGAAAAGGTTTACATTGATACTATTAATTATTGATTGATTATTGAATGAAATTATTATGAAATAAGCCTTATGACCATAATTATATTGAATTTAACTGATAAAATGAAATCTAATTTAAGTAAATAATCACAATATGATGTTGTTAAAATAAAATGAAATTACATCTGTTTGACTTTAAAGTACATATATAAATTGAATGAATCTTGGTTAAAACTATCATATTAGATATTAAGGGTTAAATAGATTTTCGTTAGGGTGTATTTAAATAATGAAATGAAATTTTACTATGTCATTACTTTGGAAGTAAATAGAGTGGTGAATAATTCTAGGAAAATATGATCTATAAACAAACTGATGATTTGTACGTATCATGTTGAATATTCTCTACATATAAATATGCCTCTATTGAATGTATATGTATGTATGTATATGTATATATATATATATATATATATGTATATTTGGCTTCATTTGACACTATACAAGATTGTAGTTCAAACATTAATTTAAGAACTTGTAGTTTTTAGATGGATGTTGGAACGAGGTAACACAGGTGGTATGTAGTCTGGAGTGCGTTCAAGGATACTTTTAGCTCTTGAATACATTCTAAGATGAGGTAATTATACACTGAACCTTGACATTACACAAATTATTGTAGTTTTGAACATTGACCTAAGAATTTATGTTCTTAAATGAGTGTCAAAACGAGGTATCTGGTAAACTGGAGTGTCGCATTTTCACGATGACTTCCATTGAACTATATAAACTATGTTAAGGTGAATCCATAAATGTTTGTATTCGCCAGTGTTTTATTATAGGTATCCCCTATAAGGCTTGGCCTGTCTAAGCCACAGTTCATCGCGTCATCTATGCTAGGTAGATCCTAACCTTGGCCTATCTAGTAGAGAAAGTTGCGTGTACTTCCTACCAACCTCTGCGTTTGTATTTGCCTAACTGAACTATGTTCTTGGTAAATACTATACGTACGTTTCCTTATCTATGATAAGAGTTCCTCATCTTTGATGAGAGACATTGGACAAACTCCACCAAACACCTAGTGTATGGTAGTTGTTTGAACTGCAACAAAGGTTAGTAATTTATATTTGGACAGTGGTATGAAGTTCTATTTAGACTAATAGAGAAACATATTCACTTTTCCAATTAATTTATTGCTAATTTTTGTGGACGGTCTTTGTTAAGTCCTAAATGCGGATTTACTGAGATTTAAGCCAAGCCTTAATCAAGCCCTCTTGTGTTTTTCAAACATACAAACATTGATGGATTATAAAACCTATTAAATATACATTCTCTTTTCATTGTGAAAATGAGATACTCTCAGAGATTCTGATTGAGTAAATGAATATGTTATATTTTAATTGTTTTATTTATCTCTCGACACTACTATGTCCTTGATAAATCCATTCAGTTCCTAAGAGAGCCTGATATATTCAAATGTTTAACAACTTAATTACTGGTTCAATGTTTCAATTGAACAACCTATTCTGGTTAATGAATGCTGTTTCATGTGAATGCTGTGAGTCATGCAAAGACAAACCTACACAATACACCTACTCTACATGTTGGTCTTATACCTTTAATTATTTTTTACTTCCTTATAGGACACTCGAAAGGTTGCGTTGTCGCCAGTCGCCAGTCGCCGACGACCCATCTCACAATGGTGGCGAGGCTTGACAATATAGCTGACTATAGACTCGTAACTCAGTAGGTCTTCCTATGGGAACTTACACTACACAATCCAATTGTGGCAAAAGTAGTAGGTTTCGTGATCGAATTTCAAAGTAGTTGTGTGACCGAAGTTCCCGTATGGGCTAGTAAGCACACAATGAAAAGATCAGTAGACACGATCTCCTTTTGTTCACGAGGAACACATCTTAATACCATGTCTGATTACAGCTTGGTAATTACATCAACTCTAGTAATTCACTGGTTATGTCTATATGACGTCCCAAGGGATTACTCAAATACAGTCATTGCATGATTGTGCTGCAACGGTATGAAACAAGCATTTGTTAGACAGGATATATTTCCGTCTAACTTACTGTAGAAATTTGGGTACTCTCATTTCCTACCTACTACCTTTCTTTTGATTTGATAGCACCAACGTTGTGCCTAATTTAATTTAGAGCCTTCAGCACGGTGTGGATCGGTTAGGGTCGGAGGGGAAAGGAGGTTGCGACCCTCGGGTTCAATTGAACCCGACCTTTTAATTCCCTAATACCTATAAACCCTATCCTAACAAATTAACACATACAAACAAACACTACACATTATTTTTCACAATTATCTGAGATAATTTATTAACTGAATAAATTATTTCAAGATAATTAATAACTATATAATATGTATTTAATCATTATTTCAATTACTTATATATTTTTATTTATTTCATTTGTTTAGAGTTATTAGAATCTATCTATTATATCAGGTTTGAACTAAAAATACATGTAAAAGAAACTTAGACACTATTCAATTAATCAATGTCATTATAGAATATCCTATATATAATTATTTAACTTTATTTCTATTTTAGCTATCTAGATTCACTAAAAATATTAGCAATTATAATTTACACATTCTTAAGGAGACGTCAGATATTTAGTTAAACAGTAAGTGATAGTTATTTCTAAATAAATAAGTCTATTACTATTTATTCTTAACGGTTCTAATTTACTAAATTTTATTAATTCCTAATTAATTTACTAATAAGGTGTTATAAAGTTTAATATCTTTCTTTCCTTTTAATAGTATTCCAGGAGTTAGTTATCTATAGTATTTATATCACTGGTAAGTGTAAATATCTTTCAATTAAATTTTAGGATAAATTAATTTCAGTAATTTAATGTCATTGTGCAGAGATGTTATTTTAAATTAATGGCTAGGTAGGATGTTAGTTAGAGTTTATATAGAAAACAAGGCTTCTAATAACATATACTATGTCTTTCCTTCGGCATACCATAAAAAGAACTGAAGTTACTCTGAAACAAAAATCAAACACAACGTAGAGTCCTTCTTTATACTAGACGATCACAATTATAAGGCCAAAGATAATTGATATCCTCTTAAGCTTAATATTAGCTTGTAACGCCACTACCATGATAGTGTTACAAATTGGTCTTCGTGACCAGGATGTTATAAATTTATATATGTTGGGGTCTTTCTCATCACACCCCATAGCATAGGGTATATAGTTACAATTGCTGCCGTGATGATAAGGATATCTATGTATATCCAATATAGTAGATGGTCACGGCACCATTTTGTAACGATATACCCTATGCTATGGGGTGTGATGAGAAAGACCCCAACATATATAAATTTATAACATCCTGGTCACGAAGACCAATTTGTAACACTATCATGGTAGTGGCGTTACAAGCTAATATTAAGCTTAAGAGGATATCAATTATCTTTGGCCTTATAATTGTGATCGTCTAGTATAAAGAAGGACTCTACGTTGTGTTTGATTTTTGTTTCAGAGTATATGATAATGGGTCTTAGGTCATCCATAGGTATATCGTTACAAAATGGTGACGTGACTAAGATTATCATAAATATGGTGAATAGTTATCATTCCATAGGTATCGTTACAAATTGGTGCCGTGACCAGGATATTTATGGTTGCACAAATGCCGAAGTAAGCGAGTATCTTAGAAGCTGTAATGTAACTTTTCAAAACATTTACAGTGAATAAATGTAATGCCAGTGATAAAATGATAATAGTTGCACTGATAGTTAACAAGAATATACATGTACCATTGATTGCATTTTGAAGAAGACACAAAGCATATTACTTAACAATTCTTTAAGTCATTTTACACAAAATAAGATAAACCTATTAAATTTATATTATGTAAGCACATTAACTTGTTTTAGACAATCTAAAAATGGATCTATAGGTATATAGCATCTTGGCGCAGTTAGAATTACAGTTAGGTACATAAATCTAAATAAATCTGTTTTAAGAGTAATATTGAAGAGATGTTTAATACTTAAAAGTTGCATTAAGTTTCTCAGTAATAAGATTTAAATGGTCAGACCATAGCAGCCTACTGTCTCATGTATTATTACTAATGATGGATAGTTACATATTTAAATAATTATTTATTCATGAAATTACATGAAAGTATCTACCTACACAACATTACTAAAATTGACTAGTAGTATATTGAAGTGTGTCTCAAGCACATCTAATTATTATCTGATTATTATTATATTATCGTCAATCAATAGACATTGTTAGGATAGTTAATAAAATTTAGATTGTATTAATTAAATATTGTTAGGGAATTTTTAAATAAAAGCCTGCAGTAAATTTTAATATTACTTACAGATACAAATTATTCTAGGTTATGTACAATTTAAACTTATTTTGTCACATTTAGTCACTGACGCTGAAGTAATTTCCTTCCGTGTTGAAATTGGTCCCAATAGTTATGCGTTGAACATCCTTAAGGGCTGGCTAGATGTACGTGGATGTTAGGCTGAAATGATAGTATTCAATAGTATTAAAAATATGCGAATATAATGTGAAGATAGAATGTATTAATATTATAGTTAGTGCAAATTGGAAATTAATTATAATATTAACTAACTGTGGAATTAACTTTTATTCATTTATTTACAGAGACTGTACAGGAAAGACTATGTATTTTGGTATATTTATTCATGTTAATGTTAGATTTTAGAAATAATTAAGAGTAGTCATTGCCATCATAGCAAATTATACTTAGTTTAAATAACAGATTTTAAAGTATAGAAATTCAGTGCATTTTAGTCATGTGTGCGAGAATGTACTGGTTAAATAGAAATTGAATTAGGTTATGAAGGTAACAGGGTTATTTTGACCTTGAATTTTAGGAATTGACTGGAACTGTTTAAGATAATTTTATTTATAAAAAGAGTATAGCTTACCGAATGACATAGCATTCATAAGAACTATAAAACCAATTCATGAATCCTTGGAGCTTGGTACTTATAAGTTGTTTGTTAAATGAAATAGAATTTGTCCTTTTATTTCAATAAACGTTCTTCGTAGGTATCTTTTAGTCACAATAGCTTAATAGGTTAGGTTGTAAACATGGCACTCTTATTCAGACTCTTTATGTATACTTCAATTCTATTCTAATATACTAAAGAACCAATAAATTTGCTTATAAATAATCAATTATCAGTTGTCTAAAAGGGATCGTACAGAATTACAGAACTACTTAATTAAAATCAAAAATATGTGTTTGTGACCATAGATTATATATATAACTTTTAACTAGTTTGTGACATTAAAGATTGCGTTTCAAAAACGGTTACAATAAATTCTTTTGAAAAAGTTCTTGTTTTTTAAATATTAATAAGACATTATTGGGGAAAAATATAGAACATTTTTTTTATGAACAATTTATTACATTATATTTATTTTAATTTATTATTATTTGTTAGCTTTCTTCGTATTTTTGAACTGTCAGTTGTCAAAGTGAAGGAAACTTTTATTTCAAATTTGAATTGAAAGGAATTGAATAATGAATAGAATTTTATATTAACCTTGTTAACTACTAGTGTTTATATCAGAGGATGTATGGTTTTAAAAGTATTTTGATTGAATGAGTGTCTTGGAGCGTTGTTTATTCAAATTATTTATAGTAGGTATCGCGAAAAGTCGAATATCAGTAGATAACATTACTAAAATACCACCAACATTTTAAAATGCTAAAATTGAAAAAATGTACAGCTACGTATGTTCTATTGTTTTATTAAGCTAACCGTAATAAAAACTGGCCGGGTCAGGCCTAAGGAATGTTTCTCTGTAAAAAAAAAAAAAAAAAAAAACGATAGCGCTTTAAACATCTGCAGTGACCCTTTTGCCCAGGTAGCAGTTTGACAGCGAAATTGAGTAAAATATGCAAGTTTTAAGTCAGACAAAATTGTTTAATAATATTTACCGGAAAGAACTAGAAATTGCATATAAATTTAAAATATAGTTGGGAATTGATTATTGCATAAACATTAGTTGAGGTATGATATTAAGTATTATGGTATTTCATTCTTACATAGAAATTAATAGATATTTTACAACTCTATGGTGATTAAGTAAGATTAATGTAGTAATTGAATATCAAATATATAGTAGGCATGAGGCGTATTTATCGTCATTGGTATAAATACTCGTTATTTAAAAGTCACAGTCTGTCACTATGACTAGATTCGAAAAATACTCGTGACTGTGTTTTTCATCTCACTTGTACTTAAACGAATACACTAAGAGGAGGTGAGACAACCGTAGTATTTTTAATGTATGAATATAACAGTGCCACCTGGTCTCCGTAATTTCAAGGAACGCTAGTTTTTAGAAAATATCAACTAAAAAATAGCTTTTTTGTCTCATTTATTTCCGACATCAAGTAAAGCAACCAAATTAAACCTAGACCGATATTTTACTAAATTACGCTATCGCGCCACCTATTGTGAAATACGTGTAAGTAGTTAATCAAATCTTTAAATATAAAATGTAACAACTAACTTATTTTTAGTTTAGAATAGCATTAATAATACAAATATAATAAACGGATCAGGTATACTCATTCAATAATAGATATCTACATAACAACTTTGCAACTGCGCTAAATTATCTTCTAATATTTAGTGTTTGCGGAAAGTAAAAATAGATGGCATTTTAAAGTTAATTATACTAGTAGGTAACTACTTTATTTATATTTAAAAATATCGCGCCATCTGTTATCTGCTTATTTATAAAAAGCTAGTAATAATAAATGTAATATTTACATAGGTAGGTACCTACATAACGTGATCTGTAAGCGAAGCGAATGTACCTACCAACAGGTTAAACAAACGTATGACGCCATCTGTTATCCCTAACTTTAACAATGCAAGTATATCAAAATATCATCAACATCTCGCTCGTTCTTAAGCGTTTACGCTAAGAGGTGAGACAAACATTAGTATTTTTAATACCTGAGCATACAGCGCCATCTTGTTCCCGTTCCTATAGTTTTAGAAAATATCATCACCATCTCGCTCGTTCTTAAGCGTTTACGCTAAGAGGAGGTGAGACAAACTTAGTATTTTTAGAATACCAATATCGAGTAGTCGCGAACCTAGTATTTTGTCACTGGTATTTGTCACTGATATTTTAAAATAACAGTCACTGTGATAACTAGTATTGCCATGTACCTAGTACGACACAGCTCTAATTATATAGTTGTAGTAGGATTGGTAGCGACATCTGGTGGACAAACGTGAATTAATATCGAGTGGCTTACGGAGGTTATGGTTGGTTGTGCTATGTGTTCGTAGATGGCGCTGACAATGATTTTACTATAAAATTTTCGTAAAAGAATTTAAAATGTTTCATATCGGTAACGCCATCTGTTGAGAGTGAGCGGTATTGAAAGGTTGGCTTTGAAGTAGAAGTGGCGCGGTATTGAGTGGAGATTTGGAAGTGTTTATTGTGAAGCAAAGATGGCGTGGTTGGTTGTCATATTTCATTTGAAAGTATGATAGTTGAATTTTAATTAAACTTGTAAACATTTAATATTTTAAAATTAAAACTAAGTTTAAACATTGCAGATTCCGGTCGACTTGATAAAATTTCAATAAAATATTAGAAGTTTAAAAGGTGATTAGAAAGAGATAGTTTTTGTGTGAACATTTGGGAAGTTTATTTAAATTAAACTCAAATTAAATAGGTAACTTAAATAGAGAGCAGTGAATCTTTTTTGAATTAGAATAAATTAATTAAAATTTAGATAAACATTATCAGTGATACATTTGAAGCAAATTAAATCTATAACAATGCCTAGGCGTCAATCTAAAGCTAGTCCTGTTGGAACCAAGACAACCAATTCTAATAACAAGCGAGGGTCTGCAGTTAGACCTGCTACTAAAGTAAGGAAGATTAATTCTTTACAATACATATCTCGAATGATGGAAAAGGCAATGAATAACATCAATAATAAGATCTCGGAGTTGGAAAATAGAATGTCTACTCCTAGTGGATCATCGGACAATGTTATGCCGAGAGAAAATTGTATTCAACCTATCATACAGCCGGGAACATCAACGGTATACTATCCAGTGGCGCAGATGCCTACGGAAAGACCTAAGTTTCCATTTAAAGGAAAACATCCTGTGACGTTCATCGAAGACCTGACTGCTTATTTAAGAAGGTCTGCACCAGAGGCGAGAGATATAATAGACATTGTCATAGATTGTCTTGAAAATGAATCACGAAATTGGGCGCGTATTTATAGAGATAGATGGACAGTGTTTGAAGACTTCAAAAGGGATTTTTTAGACACATATTGGGGCGAGGCTGAGCAGAATGAATTAAGAAGACGAATCAGTCAAAATTCATGGGACGGAGTCCAGTCTATGTTAAGCCATTTCATTACTTTATGTGGGCAAGCGAAGATGTTGACGTATCCTATTCAAGAGAGACAATTGATAAATGACATTATGAATCATTTTCCTAAAGATGTTCAATATGCTTGGTCAACAAGTAATTACACATCGATTCTTCAAGCTACGGAGTTTCTACGAAAGTTAGATAACATTAATAAGCAAAATAACTTCAGTAGTGGCATTAATGCCCATTCTAGCAGCGTTCAAAGACCTGAGATGGCAGCTCAACAGCAGAATGGCAGAGGCGGTCTCAACCGGAAGCGAATTATGAACACTAGATCAATGAGTAAGGTGATACCAAACAAGAAGAATAGCATTAATGGTACGAATAGAGTAGGTAATGATAACAATGTTTCTATAGAAAACTCTGTATCAACAGAGAATTTAAACTAATAAGTGTTGATGTGACAGACCCCGGTACATCAACTTTAGTAGGGGCGAACAGTACATCAGTAGCTTTAAGAATTATGCTTAAACTCGGGTGGGAACCTGGACAGACATTAGGTAGACATAATAATGGTATACGTAAACCAATCATAGCTAAGGGACAATATTGTAAATCAGGGTTAGGCTCAGGATTAAATAAAAATAATTCAACAGATTTCAAGTATAGAATCATACAAACATTAAAAAATCAATCGGAAATAGATAATGAGTCGTTAGTGCAAACCGAAGCAGTCTTTTCATTATTTGACGAGGAAGATAATATTACCGCGGATAAATTAGAAATAATTAAATCTGAGATTGAAGTGATAATATCTGGTAAACGAGTCATATGTTTAGTCGATACAGGGAGTGACATAACCTGCATTTCAGAATCATTTTGGGAATCTTTAAAATCATTAACTGGGAACAAATTAGACATGTTACCTGTTAAGCCGATTCAGATACGTGGAGCAGTAGGACAAAAGAGTGCTAAAATACAACAAATGGTTTTATTGCCTGTAAGATTTGGGGTAATTGATTTAGAGATTAGATTTTTTATAGTACCAAAATTAGTTCATTCAATGATATTAGGATTTGACTGGCTTATGGCAAATAATGTTAATATTAAATTACAAGAGCCATCCATAGGGTTAGTTATCGAACATAGAGATCAACGAGTATTAATTCCGTTTATTAAATATAATTTTGAGGAAAAGAGAATTTGTGATATTACAAAGGTAGACAATAGTTTTGATTTCAATAAATATTTACAAGAAATAAAGACGGGTACACCTCTTAAAGGAACTCAATTAAATAAATTAAAACAGATTCTAATTAAATATAGCGAAGTATTTGTTAAAAGGTTAGGTAGAGCTAATTGTTATCAACATATTATCAAAATGATGGATCATAGTCCGATAATTAAACGGTCTTATCCCGTTCCGTACGCGTATAGACAAAAAATGGAAGAAAAATTAGCCGAAATGGTTGATATGGGAATAATATCTAGAGGTTCAACACCGTATTGTAGTCCGTTAACTTACACCTTAAAATCTGATGGTTCAATTAGAGTTCTACTAGATGCACGTGAAATCAATAAATACATGATAGCAGAGTCGGAAGCACCTCCGATGCAAATAGATGTTTTAAATTCATTTCATGGGGTTAATTATATTAGTATAATAGATTTGAATAATGCATATTTTCAAATTGCCATTTCTGAGGATAGTAAAAAGTATACCGGGTTCACATTTAATGGAAAATCTTATATGTACAATGTTTTACCACAAGGACTTAAGACTTCAGTAGGTAGTTTCAGTAGAGCTATGGACTTAATATTAGGGCCTGAAGTTAGACATTTTTGCGTGAATTATCTAGATGACCTTGCTATCTTAACTCAAGGAACGTTAAATGAACATTTAGAACATATTGATATAATATTAAACAAATTAAAGTCAGCGGGGTTAACATGTAATCTTGAAAAATGTAAATTCATATGTAAAGAAGTTAAGATGTTAGGACATATTATTTCTACCGAGGGAATTAAAACTGACCCAGAAAAAATAGAGTCAATTAAGAATTTCCCAGTTCCCAAGAAAATAAAACATTTAAGAGCATTTTTAGGACTTTGTAATTATTATAGGCGGTTCATTCCTGATTATAATAGTATAATTCAACCTTTATGCCAATTATTAAAAAAGAGCAAAGGATGGACTTGGACTTCAGAAGCACAAGTAGCCTTTGAAAAATTGAAAAATAGTTTTTTAAAGACAATAATGTTGCATCATCCGGATATGTCTAAACCTTTTTATTTACAAACAGATAGTTCGGGAGTAGGTCTTGCGGGGGTTTTATTTCAGTACGATGAACAAGGGGAAATGAAAATATTAGGCTATTGTAGCAGATCTCTTAGGGGCGCCGAATTAAGATGGACTGTTACTGAACAAGAGTTTTGGGCTATAATCTATTGTTTAAGGAAGTTTGAAACCTATTTGAGGGGCGCAAAGCTTATAATTAGAACTGATCACAAAGCATTGACGTTTGTTAGGACATGGAAATTGTATAATAGTCGAATAATTAGATGGATATTGTTTCTCGAACAATTCGATTATAGTATCGAACATATAAAAGGTAGAGATAATGTCGCTGTTGATGTGTTATCTAGGTTCCCACCTGATTCATCAATGATACAAGAAGATAGAATCTATTGTCCTGAAATACATTATATGGAAATTAATAAAAATAAAACATTAATAACAAACTTAAAAAATATATCTAGTTTTCAATCTAACGATAATGAAGTACAGTTGATAATGGATATTATAAATAATATTAGTAATAATCATAGTGGTAGAATAAATAATATTGCTAAGCGCTGTTATATCAAGAATGGAGTGTTATATTTTAAAATTGATTCAGATAAACATGTAATTTACTTACCTTCTCAGTTACGAGAGGAAGTAATTTCTCAAATTCATAAAGAAATGGGACATCAAGGGGTTTTTAAGGTACTCAAATATATTAAAGATAGATTCTATTTTCCTAATATGCATAGAACAGTTAAAGTATTATTAAAGACTTGTCATCTCTGTCAAGTTTCTAAAAGTGATAATATAAAATATGTAGGCAAATGTAAATCTATTGTGACAGAAGAAATAGGTGATTTAGTCATGGCAGACTTATATGGACCATTGCCGAAAGGACGGTTTGGTTCTGCTTATATATTTGTAATTCAGGATTCATTTAGTAAATTTGTTAAATTATATGATTTGTCTAAAGCCACTTCTCGTTCAGTTATTACAAAATTAAAACAATTTGTTAAAATAATTAAGCCTAAAGTAATTATGACTGATAATGGTAGTCAATTTTCATCTGAAAGTTGGAAACAAACTTTAAAAGATATGGGTATAAAACCTATATTTACAACTGTAAGAAATCCTCGACCTAATACGACAGAGAGGGTTAACAGAGAACTAGGACGTTTATTTCGAACATATTGCCATAAAAATCATAAAAGTTGGGTAACGATATTAAATAAAATCGAAACATTATATAACAACACATTTCATGAAAGTACGGGATTTACTCCTAATGAAATATTATATGGAATGAGTAATGACATGTCATTTGATAGTTGTTTGCCTCAATTAAATAAGTCTAAAGATATTAATCAAATTAGAATTCAAGTTAGGGAAAATTTAAAAGATAACAGTATTAAACGACAAACTAAATTTAATAGGTCCCATCGTTTAATTGAATTTCAGATTGGAGATTATGTAAAGATTCGTAAAGTAAATAAGTCAGAGGCTCAAAAGAAACTTATAAAAAAGTTTCAATTGCTGTATGAAGGACCTTATGTAGTTAGTGCGATTCCATTTGCAAATGTTTACACATTAATGGACCCTATAACTAAAGAAATTAGAGGGAACTTTAATACAATACATCTAAATAGATATTATCAATAATAAATTGATCACGATCAATTATAGATGTTATCAATGTTTAACTGTTGATATAAACAATTGAATTAATAATGTGGAATTGAAAAGGATAGATTTTAAATTAAAATATCAATAAACTTTATTGGAGACTTATTATATTTTCACAATAATTTAATGTCAAAATTATAGATGATTTTATAAGGAAATGAATTGCACTTAAAATAAGTTAGATATGTAAGAGATTAGGTTATTAAAATAGTAATTAAATGATTAAAATAGATAGTAATAAGTTAGATAAGTGTAATTGTAATTAGGTTTAGTTATGAATAAAAATAAAATTTAGGGATATGATGGGTCAGGGAAATGACTCAACTAATTTTATTGGAGCGCTTAAAGGTTCTCACATAATTATATAACAATTTAAATTTCAACTGACTATTAAGTCATATATAAATTTTTTTTTCATCAATTCCTAACTTATTAAGCGCTAGCTTAATAGAAATAACAATTTAATTTTCTACTGACTATTAAGTCATATATAATTTTTTTTTTCATCAATACCTAACTTATTAAGCGCTAGCTTAATAAAAATAGTTGGTGGGGAGTAGGGCGGTCATTTCTTCACAAAAGTAACTGAACATTTTCAGTTATATTCAATCTAAATTAAATTGTAAAAATATAGGTCAGACCTTAAAGTTTGACTGTTTGCAGTTCAAGTTGTCCAAGTACTGCAATATACTAAACAACATATCACCAATTCATATTAGTATTAGATATGAATTGTGCAATTGTATTCAAATATTTTAATTTATTCATTCTGAAAGGAGACGGATACGATTCCATACATTCTTGGGCTGAAATGCAACGTAAAATATAACGTAATGAAAATGGTACCAATTAATGTATTTACGCTTATTGATCCCTCGCTGAAAATTCTGTACATTTTGGTTATTTAAGAGCGGAGTTATTAGACGATTTGTAAAATTGAGGTTATGTTACAATATCTATGAAAAACCCAATCACTAAGTTCCTGAAGCACTAATGGTTATCATATTATACAAATATCAATCACTTAAAACCATAAATAAATATCAGGAATGGACTCAGGATGCATCTGAATACACTGAAAACATTAAACAATTATAAACATGATTACATGAAACGAGTGACAGTGACGGGTCCATGACAGGGCACACAGTTTCAATATCAGTCAGCTGTCAAAGCTGTTATTAAAAATAATTAGGATTTATTTTCAATCGATACGAAATCGATAATAATTTGGGTTTATCAGATATTAATTTTTATTTTCGATATTAATGTAACTTTATTTAAATACACTTTATTGTTTATAACTTCAATTGTGTACCTGAATACTTTGAGTTAATTAACTAGTGCAAATTTTTTTAAATTCTATAATCGATTATAGTTAAATCGATACCCAATTAAATTGACGAAAACTATCTTTTTCATTTTTCTCAGCTTCCAGATTCAGAATTGAGCTGATATTATATATTTAAAAAAAAAAAAAAAAAAAAAAAAAAAAAAAAAAAAAAAAAAAAAAAAAAAAAAAAAAAAAAAAAAAAAAAAATTTAGCCTAAAAGTCCCCATCTCCTTTAAAATAAGATGAACTGCACTCTGTTAAGTTGTATATTTAACATCGAAGAGTCGGATTTTATATTTTAAAACAATATGTGTATTGTTTTAAGATAAAATTGAGCCTAGAAGTAGGAATTCAAATCAGATAGGACCCATGTGAGTGTGAGAGTTGGTGAAGGAGCTGGAATGGTTGGTTGGAATTGATTATTTTGATTTTAACCATTGAATGTAACTCTAGTAGTATGATTGATGAGAGGTTGGATGTTTGGGAGAAGAGTATGCTCCTAAGTGCTGTTGATTGAAGCTGAATGTAAAGATTCATGAGTGTCCTTTCAGTTGAGAAGTAACGTGATACAGAATTGTGTTATTTGGTTGCGTTGTTGTGATTAATTAATAATTACGATAAACTACATTATATAATTAAGGGGCGATTGTAACGTAACAAATAAACACAATTCAGTTCTAATTTATTAGTGCCATAAATTTTAAGATAACAAACGCATAAATTGAAATGTGAGTTGACATGTAAACATAAAACAGTCAAGTTAATGTACAAAAATTGCTCTAATCCATTAAGTTTTCAAATTTTAAGTTGTACTTAAGAATAGAAATTTATTGGCTGGGAACTCAAACAGTTTGGCTGTTCTGTTGAAATATTAGACGATAAATTTTATATTCGAGACAGGCTTAAAATTTTGTGTTGACAGATTCGATAAAACGATGATAGGGAAACGTTCTAAGGGCCAGTTTCCACTGATTGAAATAATCGCGATGAGTTCGATGAAAACTCGGTTTACGCGTTTAACGGAGTTAGAGCTGGAAATTGCATTTCACCAACATAAACTGGACGCAGTTAGAGAATAACTGAGTTTCAATTCTAAACGACCGATTTTTGGCGTTTAGTGGTGTAAACACGTTTTGTCTAGTGCTTCTAACGGTCTAACCTATTAAAAACAAATCTTGTCAAGTTGTCATATGATATTTTCTGATACTCGAGGTTATAGTAGTGTATCTCTTTTTCATGATTCCTTGAGGTATGGGGATGGTTGTTACGGAGAGAAATTTTAAAAGAAAATTGCCTGAAAAAAAAGTCTTAAAACAACACTTTGCTGTATTCCCGTACAAATGATTCGTAATAATAATTAAACGAAAGCCAAGATTAGAATCGAATTATAAATTCGATTAAGCAAAACATAGCTTTATCAAACAGTGGAACTCGACCCTAAGGGTTCGAGACTCGGGTAAGCATGTGAGTGGGTTTTTTTTGCTGTAATTACAGGACGCCAGAGTTGCCATCACAAAGTTTTAGGTTACCGTGTTTCGGAATAAAAATTACAAAATTGACGTGTATTTACTTTACATTAACACATAAGGTTAAAAATGACAATAATCGGTTAAATAACTTCCTTTTGAAATCGGTTGAATAATACATTATTCTCCGCAACCGTCATACAAATTTATCGTAACTAACATTTTTTTCTTCGGCTTTATTCAATGTGTATTTGTTTTTCCCTTTTATTGTTTATCTTTGTTGTGTTTTTTGTTTAATTGATTTACGCAATTTTCTTCGGATCGGATAAAAGTGCTTACAGCCAGTAAAGCTCAATTTATTGAGGAAGTAATAATTTTATTCCTTGTTTTTGTGTAATAATTTTATTCCTTGGTTTTGTGTTGCACTATAATGACTTATAAACTATCGATTAAATTATTAGGAAGAAACAATTATACATTGGATTGCAGTATCTTTGAACACGGCAATGAACCGAAGATATCCAAATTTCCTTGTGACACGGGAGTTGCTGTGAGGATGGGAACACTGCAGGGCGCGTTGGTGGACGTGTTAGGGTGGGGGAAAAACAGACGCGAGATTTGAATAAATACGATGGGAGTTTGAATTCGGGGCAGTCAGTTCGACAGTCGGGATTCGATTTTGAATTCGAAGTATAGTACGGAGGAGGAGAGCACGTAGGCCTCCGCGGCCGCCGCGGCCTCTTGGCCGGCGAAGCTATGGAACTTCTGACTTAGATTAAAGATAGAAATACCTAAAAAGTATTTTTTAGATCTGATTCAGAGATTTCATTAGCGTAAGCTGGCCGAGTGGCAATGTCGCTTCAGTGTAGATCGCGAATTAGTTTTAATTTATTTTTTACTGATTATTATTAAGTGCAATTCCTTATTATAAAATTTTAATTGTAATCCGCTAAATAAATTCAGTGAAAGATCTGTGATGAAGCGCTCCTGATTGGTTCGAATGCATTAATTTTTATTTATTTGCATGTTTGGTTTTCTGCATGTTGGGTTTCTTTTACTGATTTTTATAACTTTTACGGAGATTTTTAATAAAAGATATCTAATGAATTATTAGCTAGGTTTACATCGATACTATTAATTATTGATTAATTACTGAATGAAATTATTATGAAAAGGTTTACATTGATACTATTAATTATTGATTGATTATTGAATGAAATTATTATGAAATAAGCCTTATGACCATAATTATATTGAATTTAACTGATAAAATGAAATCTAATTTAAGTAAATAATCACAATATGATGTTGTTAAAATAAAATGAAATTACATCTGTTTGACTTTAAAGTACATATATAAATTGAATGAATCTTGGTTAAAACTATCATATTAGATATTAAGGGTTAAATAGATTTTCGTTAGGGTGTATTTAAATAATGAAATGAAATTTTACTATGTCATTACTTTGGAAGTAAATAGAGTGGTGAATAATTCTAGGAAAATATGATCTATAAACAAACTGATGATTTGTACGTATCATGTTGAATATTCTCTACATATAAATATGCCTCTATTGAATGTATATGTATGTATGTATATGTATATATATATATATATATATATATATATATATATATATATATATATATATATATATATATATATATATATATATATATATATATATATATATATATATATATATATATATGTATATTTGGCTTCATTTGACACTATACAAGATTGTAGTTCAAACATTAATTTAAGAACTTGTAGTTTTTAGATGGATGTTGGAACGAGGTAACACAGGTGGTATGTAGTCTGGAGTGCGTTCAAGGATACTTTTAGCTCTTGAATACATTCTAAGATGAGGTAATTATACACTGAACCTTGACATTACACAAATTATTGTAGTTTTGAACATTGACCTAAGAATTTATGTTCTTAAATGAGTGTCAAAACGAGGTATCTGGTAAACTGGAGTGTCGCATTTTCACGATGACTTCCATTGAACTATATAAACTATGTTAAGGTGAATCCATAAATGTTTGTATTCGCCAGTGTTTTATTATAGGTATCCCCTATAAGGCTTGGCCTGTCTAAGCCACAGTTCATCGCGTCATCTATGCTAGGTAGATCCTAACCTTGGCCTATCTAGTAGAGAAAGTTGCGTGTACTTCCTACCAACCTCTGCGTTTGTATTTGCCTAACTGAACTATGTTCTTGGTAAATACTATACGTACGTTTCCTTATCTATGATAAGAGTTCCTCATCTTTGATGAGAGACATTGGACAAACTCCACCAAACACCTAGTGTATGGTAGTTGTTTGAACTGCAACAAAGGTTAGTAATTTATATTTGGACAGTGGTATGAAGTTCTATTTAGACTAATAGAGAAACATATTCACTTTTCCAATTAATTTATTGCTAATTTTTGTGGACGGTCTTTGTTAAGTCCTAAATGCGGATTTACTGAGATTTAAGCCAAGCCTTAATCAAGCCCTCTTGTGTTTTTCAAACATACAAACATTGATGGATTATAAAACCTATTAAATATACATTCTCTTTTCATTGTGAAAATGAGATACTCTCAGAGATTCTGATTGAGTAAATGAATATGTTATATTTTAATTGTTTTATTTATCTCTCGACACTACTATGTCCTTGATAAATCCATTCAGTTCCTAAGAGAGCCTGATATATTCAAATGTTTAACAACTTAATTACTGGTTCAATGTTTCAATTGAACAACCTATTCTGGTTAATGAATGCTGTTTCATGTGAATGCTGTGAGTCATGCAAAGACAAACCTACACAATACACCTACTCTACATGTTGGTCTTATACCTTTAATTATTTTTTACTTCCTTATAGGACACTCGAAAGGTTGCGTTGTCGCCAGTCGCCAGTCGCCGACGACCCATCTCACAATGGTGGCGAGGCTTGACAATATAGCTGACTATAGACTCGTAACTCAGTAGGTCTTCCTATGGGAACTTACACTACACAATCCAATTGTGGCAAAAGTAGTAGGTTTCGTGATCGAATTTCAAAGTAGTTGTGTGACCGAAGTTCCCGTATGGGCTAGTAAGCACACAATGAAAAGATCAGTAGACACGATCTCCTTTTGTTCACGAGGAACACATCTTAATACCATGTCTGATTACAGCTTGGTAATTACATCAACTCTAGTAATTCACTGGTTATGTCTATATGACGTCCCAAGGGATTACTCAAATACAGTCATTGCATGATTGTGCTGCAACGGTATGAAACAAGCATTTGTTAGACAGGATATATTTCCGTCTAACTTACTGTAGAAATTTGGGTACTCTCATTTCCTACCTACTACCTTTCTTTTGATTTGATAGCACCAACGTTGTGCCTAATTTAATTTAGAGCCTTCAGCACGGTGTGGATCGGTTAGGGTCGGAGGGGAAAGGAGGTTGCGACCCTCGGGTTCAATTGAACCCGACCTTTTAATTCCCTAATACCTATAAACCCTATCCTAACAAATTAACACATACAAACAAACACTACACATTATTTTTCACAATTATCTGAGATAATTTATTAACTGAATAAATTATTTCAAGATAATTAATAACTATATAATATGTATTTAATCATTATTTCAATTACTTATATATTTTTATTTATTTCATTTGTTTAGAGTTATTAGAATCTATCTATTATATCAGGTTTGAACTAAAAATACATGTAAAAGAAACTTAGACACTATTCAATTAATCAATGTCATTATAGAATATCCTATATATAATTATTTAACTTTATTTCTATTTTAGCTATCTAGATTCACTAAAAATATTAGCAATTATAATTTACACATTCTTAAGGAGACGTCAGATATTTAGTTAAACAGTAAGTGATAGTTATTTCTAAATAAATAAGTCTATTACTATTTATTCTTAACGGTTCTAATTTACTAAATTTTATTAATTCCTAATTAATTTACTAATAAGGTGTTATAAAGTTTAATATCTTTCTTTCCTTTTAATAGTATTCCAGGAGTTAGTTATCTATAGTATTTATATCACTGGTAAGTGTAAATATCTTTCAATTAAATTTTAGGATAAATTAATTTCAGTAATTTAATGTCATTGTGCAGAGATGTTATTTTAAATTAATGGCTAGGTAGGATGTTAGTTAGAGTTTATATAGAAAACAAGGCTTCTAATAACATATACTATGTCTTTCCTTCGGCATACCATAAAAAGAACTGAAGTTACTCTGAAACAAAAATCAAACACAACGTAGAGTCCTTCTTTATACTAGACGATCACAATTATAAGGCCAAAGATAATTGATATCCTCTTAAGCTTAATATTAGCTTGTAACGCCACTACCATGATAGTGTTACAAATTGGTCTTCGTGACCAGGATGTTATAAATTTATATATGTTGGGGTCTTTCTCATCACACCCCATAGCATAGGGTATATCGTTACAAAATGGTGCCGTGACCAGGATATGATAATGGGTCTTAGGTCATCCATAGGTATATCGTTACAAAATGGTGACGTGACTAAGATTATCATAAATATGGTGAATAGTTATCATTCCATAGGTATCGTTACATACCCCAGTCGGGCTGCTTCATATTTTGAGCAGGAAATGTCCTGCTGTGCCCTACCACAGTTAATGATGATTGGAAGAGTAATGAATGGCATATGCTGATTTTTGGCTCTCACATTTATCTTAAGAAACACAACTACAGTAGCCACTTCGTGGTTACCTAGAATTATCTTTAAACGAGGAGTTGTTAAGTACTTACAGCTAGCCTTATCTCCATTGGAACCTAAATATAACAAAGTCAGAATATTCTTTGATTTTTAATTTATAAAGCTTTAATGCATCAGATTATGGTTTTGGTGTGCTTAACGAATTTACCTTTCATGCATTTTTAATTAGATTATTTTGATTAATTCTTAGATACGTTTAATATAATGAGTTACTATTTATTAAATAAAGTAAACATTCAATGGTCAACTCCTACTAGAAAGTAAAACCTGTGTCCCTCGACGAGACAAAACAAGAAGACAAAAAGGGCCTCGTTTTGCAACCATTATGCCAATGAATCGACGATAGGTGTGCTTTAGTAAATTTTTAGTAAGATTTTAATGATTATATTTTCAGTGTTATGGTGTGTGCAGTGGTGGGTGGTAGAGATTTCCCACCTGGGTTCAAATTCGGAGCAGCAACAGCAGCATATCAAATAGAGGGAGCCTGGAATATAAGTGGTGAGTAAAACATGATTGTATTTATTCACGAAACAAAGAAAAAACTGACTTCGATAAGTAACGATAACGATTCAGTCTGTAATATCCCACTATTGGGCATAGGCCTTTTCCCCATGTAGCAGAAGGACTTCGATAAGTATCAAAATGAAAATATCATCAACATAGTCGAAGTAAAAAAATTCACATTACTCAAAAGTAAGTACTTGTCAAATCTCTCTCAAATTGAAATAGGACCACATTGCAAGCGACAGATTTCAAATAAAAACAGAATCATCAAAATCGGCACAGATCTATGAGGTAAAAACATTTTAAAAATCAATCGAACTGAAAACTTCTTCCTTTCTTTGAAGTAAGTTAAATATATATGATAAAATAGAAATGCATGCAAACAAGTGAGTCACAAAATAAAACATTGTTTGAAATACATAATATTTTTATCGAACGTATCTTTATTACCTAAAATTATCTTAAAATTGACTCCCATAATCATTTATCAATAAAAAATTATAATATGGTTTACTATAATTTTAAACAGTTAAACTTATCACTGAATAATTTACAACATATTAGAAAATAGAATAAATAACAAGATTACTTAATCGACAAATAAAGTCTTATCTTAAAGCGAAGTTTATCCCATCATTTATACAGCTTTAGATACATTATTAAAGAATTTAGCGGCAAGCAGATATATGATTTCTGTAAACTTTCTAATCAAAAATAGCCTTTGTGGAAACGCGGAATCAACCGTGCTCCACCGGCACAACTGAAAGCCATTAAACCAATCAATCAATCAACTTCTGACTTTAACAAAACCAGGAAACAAAGATGGCGTGTACAGACGCTTGACGTACAAATTCGAAGAAAATGGCGTCTAATTTATCTGTCTATCTGTATATCGGATATCTGTATGTAAGCAATAATTGACACACTAATATACCCTAGTGGTCGCCCAGTGGTCAAAATTCGACCATAATTTAACCACAGACTAACAATAAACAAAAGAGTACCTATATATGCACGTGTTTGTCAAATACATGGTAGTGTTTATAATGTTTTAATGTATTTTTATGCATAATTAAAAAAAAACTCACCATTCTGCACTCCTTCTTTTTATAAACTATAGGTCCTCCGTCCGCGCAATTTACAACGTTTTTGATTCACATATTAATATATAGATTATTTTTCAGATAAATCTCCCAGTGTATGGGACAGTCACGTCCACGCCAATCCCGATCGAATCATCGACCGATCGAATGGTGACATCGCCAGTGACAGTTACAACAAGTGGAAAGATGATATTGAGATCGCGAGCAAACTTGGCTTGCACTTCTACAGGTATTGTTTACCATTATTTCTGTGACTAGCGCAGTAATATTAGCATCTTGCATGTGTCCAACTGTTAGACAAAAATTTATAGTCCACAATTGGCACGTCGACAGGTATTTCTCATTAACATTTTTGTAATATAGTAAAAGTAGCATTTTGCATATGTTTAAAACAGAGCAAAGATAGAAATAACCTACAATGCCTAGCTAGATAGACCATCCTCGAACTGTGTATGGGTTATCCAATTATTTGTCTTTTTCCGTTTGATAAAATTGCGACTGCTAACACATCATTCAATATATTTGAATAAAAGATATTGGTACCTATAGCAAATCAATTCTTCAAGGATATTTAATTTATTATTATTTTCATTTTGTTAATATTGTTTGTCACATTCTTTTTTTTTTTTGCTTTTCTTACACAACTAAATCGGCAAAGACGCATATGGATCACCTGATGGTAAACGATTAACGAAGCTTGCAACACCAGAAGTATCGCAAACACGTTGCCAACCCTATACCCAATACCCCCAAGGAGCTCTGGTCAAATGACCAGAGCTCCTTGTAGCCTCCTTCCTACTGTGTAGTAAGATTACTCACCACAGGAACACAATACTGCTTGAAAGTAGAATTATTTAGCTGTGGGTTCTTCTGTAAGGTCGAAGTACTACAGCAGTCGGACTGCTCCAGATTTATTATTACTATTATTCTTTATTTAATAATAATAGTTTATAACAATATATAATATAATAATACAATCTGAAGCAATAACTATAATTTGAACAAACAAATATTTGCATATTTAATATTAGAATCGTGAGGATCTGGTGATCTGTAATACAGCTTTATACCTATAGTAGATCCAAGCTCCTCAAAAAAAGGACTGTTCTTTTATCGTTGTTTGACTTTGTATCTTTTTATACCATCTGGTCTTGTATTTGCGAGAATAACAACAGAAATATTACTTTACTTATGATATCAATATTCGTACACGTACGTGTATTATAATTTACTAGCGACCCGCCCCGGTTTCACACGGTTGCAAAAATGATCAGTGTTTCTCTACTATATTATGTATTTATTATACATACATAATAAACCTTCCTCTTGAATCACTCTATCTATTAAAAATACCTGCATCAAAATCCGTTGCGTAGTTTTAAAGATCTAAGCATACATAGGGACAGACAGACAGCGGGAAGCGACTTTGTTTTATAATATGTAGTGATAATTATCGCCTAACTAATCAGACAAATATACAGTCCTTGTGCGTCTCTCTACTGTGCCTCGAAGAGCACGTTAAGCCGTCGTCGGTCCCGGTTGTTATCATGTACACCTTATATATAGCGATCGTTACTCATAGTAAGTAGGGAATATATCCGCGAACCCGCATTAGAGCAGCGTGGTGGATTAAGCTCCGATCCTTCTGCTTACACGGGGAAGAGGCCTATGCCCAACAGTGGAATATTACAGGCTGAATCGTAATCTTGATCAGACAAATATAATTATTCATCTGACATTGAAATATTTAATTCGTAACGGACGATCACTTACACAGTTAATTGAACTAAGTTGTGGTATTTTTTTTAATGCGTATTTCCACTTCCATGGGGTCATCATCATGGGGTCAAATCATCCGAATATGAAATTAAAAATTGCCAAAATGTATGTACGCAAATGATTGCCGAATGATTGAAACAAATTAAATAATTATTTCTTTTTTATTTTTGCTGTCCTCAGGATAAGGTTTCTAAACAGAAAATAAGAAATTATGTATTTCAAAAAAGTTAGATTGTTATTAAGCCAAGTCTAGTTTAATTTAAAACAGGACAATATAGACTTAGTGCCTATGCAAACCACGTTTTTTAAACGCGCCGTCGACGCGTGTTTTTAGCGATACAGACGCGATACACACGCGAGTCAGACGCAGCCAGCAGTCAGTAGACCTTTGCACACCTGTATAATAAAAGCGCGCTATCGACGCGCGTTTTTAAAACGCGCCGTTGACGCGCGTGTGTAGCGACACAGACGCGATGCAAACGCGCGTGTGTATCGATACAGACGCGCCAGTGACGCGCGTTTTAATCGATACAAACGACAAACAAATTGCTCTGTAGGATAAAACACGTAAACAAACGTGGTTTGCATAGGCCCTTAGAATCTCCTTTGTTGAGAGATTAATCATCTATCTATCGAGTATTTTGACAATATTTGCAATATCAACATTGATATGGCACGTTGCCTACGATTAGCGATAAGAAGATTAAGAAAATAACTAAAAGTTTGTGAAAATATAATCCATTTGAATAAAGAATAATCCATAATTTCTATTAGGATTGTTAGACTAATTCACCCGCTGAGCGCTACACGAAAATTAGAAATGACAGATTTTTAAATCACAAAAAAAAAACGGTTATGGGCTATATAATATTTTAGTACGTTTTTTCATTAAACGTAGGTTAAGCCGCGGGACATAGCTAGTGGTAATTATTGTATGAATTTATTAAAATACTAGATAACACGACAGACGTTCTCCTGTCCTGTGGAAAACGAAAAGTTTGAATAATCGTTACGATTTCCGAAGCTTTCCAATTTTCAGAAAGTATTTAGAAAATTAAAAAAATAAGTAACCGTGTTGGTTCAGCCTTTCTCAAGTTTTGCGCCTAGCTACTTTAAGCGATTTTTTATTTATGTAGATAATTTATTGATTCAAAATCACAAAGTTATTCTTCACTTTTGTTTTATATTGCAGATTTTCGATCGCTTGGTCGAGGTTACTGCCTAAAGGCTTTGCGAACTACATCAGCGAAGATGGAAAGAAGTACTACAATGACCTAATCGACGGGTTGCTTGAGAAGGGAATTGAACCTTTGATAACGCTGTATCATTGGGACTTACCACAGGTCTTGCAAGATTTAGGTATAGTTAAATTTGATAAAATATCACAGTCAACTTGTTCCTTACTTTTGTAATAAATTTTAATTAGCATTTATTAAAATGCATTAAGTGCTGCGATACGTAAGGTAGCAAAAGTTTCTTGGAGTCAAGGGTAGGGTTGGCAACTGCGAACTTTGCGATGCTACTATAATGTTGCAGGCGTTAAAAGCTACGGCAACCGCTTGCTATCAGTTGTCAACTTAGTATCATAAAAAATGAAAGTATAATTTTGTTTGCTGGCAAAACGAAAAAAAAAAAACTTAAATTACATCGACAAGTAATATAAAGTAGATTGATGGAAAAATACTCAAGTAAATGCGCATCCTTCTCCTACATGGGGAAGAGGCCTATGCCCAACAGTGGGATATTACAGGCTGAATCATCAAATGCGCATTATTAGAGATAACTCAAAATGTATTTGTCAGATCTCAATTAAATTTTAAAGGGACTACATAACACGCACCACCTTTTGATTAAACAAAATCATCGAAATAGGTGCACATAGTTAAAAGTTCTAAGAATAATATACATAAAATAATAGTCAAACTGAGAACCTCCTCCAATATTGAAGTCAAAAGCAAGAAAACGATGGCGTATATCAGTCTATATTCTAGAGACAAGAAACCCTATAAGCCATTGTAGCAACAGAACAGACTAATTGTTAAAGAAAAGTTTTCTCGTTTGTTAAATAAATTTAAGAGTAATATATGGGGGTTGAGGTAGCTTAGACGTAATGAGAATAAAATGTCTAGGTTATTAGTGAAGGGGAAAGTTGGAATAACTAAAAAGGTAGGCAGTAACTAGGGAATGTAGTACTAATTCTTCCGCAAATGTTTGTTTCCACAAGCAATTTACTATATTTAATCACATTTGTAACATAATAATATTTCTGTTTTAGGTGGTTGGACCAACCCTTTGATATCCGACTGGTTCGCGGACTACGCACGCGTCGCATACTCTTTGTTTGGAGATCGTGTTAAAATCTGGATAACAATAAACGAACCTGTGATGTATTGTGATATAGCGTACAATACTGCTGCTCTTGCACCGGGCGTCTTTAGTCCTGGAAGAGGCAGCTTCCTTTGTAACAAACATTCAATGATCGCTCATGCTAAAGCTTACAGAATATACGATGAGCAGTTTAGACCCAAATACAACGGTAATTTTATGGAAAAAAATATTTTAAAATTTAAAATAATACTAAAAAGCTACATTTATTGAGGTAGGGCACAGCAGAAAAATCGAATTCAAAATTTAGAATGATCCGACTGGGGAAATACCTCAATCTTACAGAAGAACACAGCCAAGTAAATGCTGTGGTGAGTAAGTATAGTTAGATTTCCCGGGGAGGGTCGTGGGTAGGGTAGGCAACGCGCTTGTGATGCTTCTGATGTTGCAGGCGTCCAAAGGTAACGGTGTCCGCTTACGATCAGTCAGACCGCATGCTTCTTTCGTTTCAGCCTGTTTCCCCGTGTAGGAGAAGGATCAGAGCTTAATCCACCACGCTGCTCCAATGCGGGTTGGCGGATATATACCCTACTATGAGTAACGATCGCTATCAGGTGTACATGATAACAACCGGGACCGAGCGACGGCTTAACGTGCTTTCCGAGGCACGATGGGGTGACCCACAAGGACTGCACGAACACCCAGACCATGGCAAACATCTGTATGGCCAATACAAATGTTGTCTTGTGCGGGGATCGAACCCGCAACCGCCCGCGCAACAACCACAAACCAGTGCTGTGACCGCTTCGCCAACGTGACGTTTGCGCCAACGTGGTGTCTATCTATGCTTCTTTACCACTCTAGAAGTATGAAAAAAGCTACAATGCTGCACAGTCAATATTCCATTCTAGTTCAAAACTTGTTCCAAGATCACGCAATAAGATAAAAATGGAGCTAAATCAACCACGACATTTAACTGCAATTAGTTGGATGTCAATGTTTCTGAATTTTTCATGCGATTAGCATGTCGTAAAAGTTTTTGGTGTTATTTAAGGTATAAATAGCAATATTTCACTCTAAACTAGAATTATAGACAAAACAACATAATCCGTAGAATCTAGGGCCTTTGAATAGTCCGTTGAGGCAGTTTGCATTGATTCCGCTATCTGCTCTGAGTGCTGTGTGTTTGATTTCTTTCGTGATTCTAGGTTAATTTACATTTACGAGTATATGTGTATCATTTATATCACTAAATGTCAATATATCGTTTTAATTTCAGGCAAAGTATCTCTTGCCAATCAAATTATGTGGTTCGAACCAGCTACTGAAGATGACGTTGAAGTTACAGAGATAGCTAGACAATTTATGGTACGTGTTTTCTATAAAACTATATTTTACTCTAAATATCAATTATTATTATTATTTTATGTAGGTAACGCACAGCAGGAAATATCTTTTCCTAAATTTGGAGCCAAACCGGGGAAGTACCTCAATCTTACAGAATATCACTACTAAATAACTGCAGAAGTGTTATGTTCCTATAGTAGGTTCGGTGAGTAAGGTAGCTGGAGGTGTGTTTGCAATTCCCCTGATGTTAGTCTCCGATAACCGCTTCCCATTATGTGACCCGTTCGCTTGCTTGCTGATTTTATAGAATAAAAAAATCAATGTTACTTATGATCAGACGGTTTGTCCACACTAATTTGGTTCTAGGGCTATGTATAGCTTTATTGCAACAAAAACTTGCATCTGTATCAGTCAATCTATACTAATATATAAAGCCGAAGAGTTTGTTTGTTTGTTTGTTTGTACGTGGTAATCTCTGGAACTACTGGGCTGATTTGAAAAATTCTTTCAGTGTTAGATAGCCCATTTATCGAGGAAGGCTATAGGCTATGTGTAGACCAATAGGAGCGGAGTCCACGCCGACGAAGTCACGCGCAGAAGCTAGTTGTTACATAAAATATAGATATTCAAAAGCCTATATTAGGAACAGAGGAAATATAAAGCGGATTAATATTATTAGAAAGTTGTGAACTGTTCGTTTCAATTTTTAGTGTTTTTTAAAATTGTCACGATATATGCAAGCGATAAACTCCGAAACTACTGAACTAATTTTTAACAAATTTTTTAAGCATCTGTAATTTGGTCCAACTTGGGAGATTTTATTAGGGATAGTTTTTGTTTGATTTTGATTTTGATTTTTTCAATTATGGATCTCAATATGGTCTAAGATCCGAGATAGCTATAAATATTCATTTCTAACCCTTCAGTGCTAAGTTTGATGCCTCTGAGCGTACCAAAGTATAATCACTTTCGGCGGCATACTCTGTTTGCAATGATGGGATACAGTTCGAGGTTAATGCGAGAGTCGCCATTAATTCGAGCACTGACTCTGCTTAACGGTGTGCTGGCGTGGGATCCCACTTTAGACATATTTTTTTCAACACCTGCTGTGTTTCGCAAAGCGTTAAAGCGGTATATTGAGACTAAAGATTCGATATAACCGAAATTTCGTAAACGCATTAGATTATAAGATCGGTAATGTTTACAATATTATTATAATTATGTAAATAAATAAATGTAAGTAAATAATTACTGAGCTACAGCAACGCTTGGCTGGGTCAGCTAGTGTAGCTATAAGCTTATAACAAAAGTCCTCTCTGTATACTCGTACTATAAAACCGAAAACTTACTACATTTTTTCAGGCTGGAATGTACTCACATCCTATATTCTCTAAAGAGGGTGGTTGGCCACCAGTCATAGAGAGGATCATAGCGGAGAAGAGCAAGAAAGAAGGCCTAAGCCATTCAAGATTACCGCCTTTTACACAAGAAGAAATCGAACTTATTCGAGGTTTGAACATTTCTATTTTTTACATTATTGGAGTTTACTGCTTAAGAATCGATACTCATATAAGGCCCCAGGTATTAAAAAAAATATGAGGTGTAAAATCTATTAAACGAATGACCTCGTTACTTTTTTTTGCCTTTCACTTTTCAGGCGTGAATACTATGTTGCTCTAACGCCATCTATCGTAAACTAAGAAAACGTCGTCGATAGGAGACGACGTTTTCTAATAACGGCATCGATCGATCGATAGATGACGTAGATCATAATATTTGAAGCTTCATTAATGTATTTACCATACTACGCGATATAAGCGAAAGCTGTTGCTTTCTGGCATCATTGGAAGCCATGAAATTGGATTAATCCAATTTTAATCATGTGCTTTAAATTTACAGGTACTTATGATTTCTACGGTCTCAACTTTTATACTTCAAGAACTGTCGTTGCAGCAAAAGAAGGAGAAACGATAGGTCCATGGCCTTACACCGGCTCGTCTGATATAGGCGTCCATCTTACTGTAAAACCTGAGTGGAAGAGCGCAGGGACTAAATGGTTCTTTGTACGTTTTCGATAGTTTCTATATAAAGAAATATAGCCAACTTAAAACTAAATCATTTAGATAACGTAGTGAATTTTTTACTAATATGATATGATTCAGCCTGTAACATCCCACTGCTGGACATAGGCCTCTTTCTCTATGTAGGAGGAGGAGATTCATTTTAGGATAGACAGCTTAACGTACTTTCCGAATTATGGTGATATGACCCATAAGGACAGATACCCAGACAGCCAACAAATATTTTTGTACAATTACAAACATTCGACCGCGCGGGAACCGAACTCTCAACCTCCCAGCGTTGTCAAAATTACTAGCAACATATAAATATCCCTACCCCAGTATTACTAACCCTTCTTCTTCTATTGATAGGGAGGGTTGCTAAAGATCTTAAGCTGTCTAGCTACCCTATCGCACATTCATATAAATTTTATATTTTCCAAATTTTTTTACGAATATTATATACAAGCTCGTTAATTTTAACCTTTGACCTTTCAGTAAAGATTAGATTAACTTTTAAATCACTTTCCAAGAGTAAATAATAGATACGATTCACTTTATATTATTAACAAATCGAATTGGTTATTGGTGGATTCTAATTTGTTTAAAAAGCACATTATATGTTATCTATACTAATATTATTAAGAGGAAAAGTTTATAACTTTGTTTGTATATACGGGGTAATCTTCGCAAATACTGATCCGATCATGAAAATTCTTTCACTAACAGAAAGCTACACTATTCAGGAGTGACATAGGCTATATTTTATTGTAATTGAACCAAAAAATTCAGTAAATAAGAAAAAGATAAAAATATAACTCCAAAATGGTAAATATAATAACGCCATCTCTCGCCGTCATCTATCGCTATAAGAAGACTATTTATTAACTTATCGACGTCGTTTTTGGGATTTTTGATAGATGGCGTTGGAGTAACATATTATTTATTTAAGTGCTATAAAATTTAGTATGTTATTTGGTTCCGTAATTTAAAATAATAAATACACGATATTATTACGATTTTATACATCCAATACTAGCTATAAACAAGAAATAAAACTCTAAATAAAATTCTAAACAATGAACCTAATAAAAATTAGTACCTACTAAGAACTACACAACATAGGTAATTGTATCACAAAGGAAAAGATAATTAACGCCCAACGAAGTGGGCACGGGTCTGCTAGTTTAATAATAATTGAGGTAGGGCAAGGCAGGAAGCATTCTGTCCAAAATCTGAAGCAGCTCCTCGACCTTAGTGAAGATCACAGCTAAATAATGCTGGTTTTTGCAGTGTTGGATTCCTGTGGTGAGTAAGATGACCAGAGCTCCTCGGGGGGATTGAAGGTAGGGTCGGCGACGCGCTAGCAATGCTTCTGGTATTGTAGCTAGACTACGGTAATCGCTTACCATCAGTTGAGCCGTACGCTTGTTTGCCTTGGACCTATTTGTATAAAAAAAAACTGTATAGTAAATTACATTATTGTCCTATGACATTTGAATCATATATGCCAGTATTTGTATTTATGTAGGTACTTATAATTTATTTCAGATATATCCTGAAGGTCTTCGCAAGCTACTTGTTTGGTTGAAAAATGAATATGGAGATATGGAAATATTTATCACAGAGAACGGCCTCGCTAGTTATGACATCGGTTTAGATGATCACGATCGCGTAGAGTATTATATGGAACATTTGGAACAGGTAAGTAATCACAAATCTGTTGAATTACAATTATTGAAATATATGAACTAGAGTGTTAGTTGACTTGGGATTCGTATATGAGACTAAATACATTCTAGATTCGTCTCTTAATCTACTATCCAAAAAAAGAGGAGGTTCTCAATTCGACTGTATTTTTTTTAATGTATGTTAGCTCAGAACTTTTGACTGGGTAGATCGATTTCGATCAATTTTGTTTTAATTGAAAGGTGTTGCGTGTCAAGTGGTTCCATTTAAATTTAATTGAGATCTGACTAGTACTTTTAAAGTTATATCTAATAATGCGTATTTACTTGACTACTTTTTCGTCGACCTACGTTGTATTATACCGCATAACTTTTTACTCGGTGCACCGATATTGATTATAAGATAAAAAGCTAATACTTATTATGTATTCTTATTTAAATTTGATCGAGATCTGATTACAACTTTTTGACTAATCTTTAATAGCGCGTATTTACTTGACTATTTTTTCGTCTTAATATGTTGAATTACTTGTCGATGTAATTGATGTTGGTTTTTTTTTCGTTTGCGAGCAAACTCAATTATTTTCAATCACGAAAATTATTCTAAAACGGGATATTTACCATGTTTATTATTTTCGCTTTGCGGAGCTCGATATCTCGACATTGACTGCGAATGTCTTGATCACGATGAGTCTCGTAATAGAAGTAACCATGTTAATCTAAAATCTTATATTTTCAATCAGTTTTTTTTAGTAATTGTCTAATTAGTAGAGTTAAGGTATAATATTTCATAAAGAAGTTACCTAATTGACATTTAGCTCTTTTTAATTCATAAATGTCATTTACCTTTTTCTCGCAAATTTTTGAAGTTTACTCCTTAAGAAATCGATTTTCATATAAGGCCGAGGTGTAAAATCTGTTGAACGAATGACCTCGTTACGTTTTTTTGCCTTTTCAACGCCATCTATCGGAAACCACGACGACGTCGTCGATAGACTAATAATAGTTTTCTAATAGCGTCATCGGTCGATCGATAGATGGCGTTATTTGATTATTTTATTTACCATTTGATATGGTTATAATCTTTTTCTTAGATTGGTAAGCCTTTTTTTGTTCTTTTCTAGACAGTCGATTTGAAGAAGTAAACTACAGTCGTGCGTCGGAGCTGACACACAGACTTTTTTTTTTGATAATTTGTGTGGAACGTAAAACTTTTTGATTTAATATCTTCTTAGTATAATAGTGTGTGTAGTTATAGGTTACTTAGTTAGTAAAAATATATTATATTAATCTTGTAATTTTGTTTTTAGGTTCTTCTTGCCATCCAAGAAGACGAAGTTAAGGTAACAGCGTACACAGCCTGGACTTTGATTGACAACTTCGAATGGTTAGACGGTTACAGGTTTGTTTTTAATGTTTTATCATTAGTTCCCAAAAAACCTACTAGAGGGCACTACTAAGTACGACTTTAATCTGCAAACAATATAATTTTTAAGGAGAACGTGGAGGCGTGCAGTTTTGGATTTTTCAAATTTTTTCAAATTTTAGGTCCAAATTTGGGTTGCATCAAGTAGACTACGAGGATCAAGAGCGTAAGCGGACACCAAGAGCATCTGCGCATTACTACGCTAGTGTTATCAAGACTCATTCACTAGATGTAGATAATAATATAATCTCGGACGAGCTTTAATTTTGTATATTATTTAAAATAAATAGTAACAAATAAATTTCTTACCAGTTTTATAATTGACTTTCTTTTTTTTTCTTCATGTTAATGAATTTTGTTAATATTCCTGAATATTCCTCATTTCGGTATGATGCCAGTAGGATGAGAAATCAGTGTCCCAGTAGGATGAGTAATCTGTGTCGGGGATCCAAAAAAAAAAGCACAGCCAAGATACAATCAACCTACTGCCTAGACCACACACGTACCTCGTATGTGCTATCCAAGTATTTGTCTTTTTGCGTTGGACAAAATTGTGACCGCTAACAAATCGGCCTAATGCTATTATAGTGATCAAAAGACCACTGGAATGATCTTCTGTAAAGTCGAAGTTCTTTCTCAGTCGGGCTACTCAAGATTTGAGCGGGATGTTTTCTACTGTCCCCTACGTCAGCTGTCAGTGCAAGTTAAGTTTTAATATAGTCTGGCTAACGAAAGATGAGACTGAAAAAACGCGGCAAATTAAAAAAAAACACACCCTGGCAACTTCAAAGACGCGCCATCTTGTTTATTTGTGACTTTTAAAGTATTACCATACTTTGATTCTGATTCTTCCCAATCTCTGTTAAAATCACCGAAATTTATCAATGTATATAACAAGATAAGGGCAGGGAGATGATGATGTATATAACAAGATTAATGTTGGCCAGTAATAGTAAAAAAAAAAACAAATAAGATAATTTAAAAGATGATGAAATAATTTAAACAAGATGTATTTTATATGTATTATATATTTGTATGTATGTAAAATTTTGTTTATGTATATGTCTAGTATAAGTATGTATTATGTCTGCATGTGCATATTGATATGAAATGAAATATTATATATGAAAAAACAAATTATTAGCGTCGGACCACGTCCTAGCTTTACTAGGAAATCACAGGACTGTCGATCTGCAGTCTAAAATAATAAGAATAACACCCGTAGGATAATTAAATAAAGTATATTTAAATCTTAGTAGGTTTCCGCTAGTTATTTACCAATTAAAGAGGTAATATACCCGATGATGGGAACCCAGAGTGTTGTCATTTAAAAAGTATGCAAAAAAATCGAGTCTCATCTTTCGTTAGCCAGACTTTACGCATTTGTAGCTATTTGTTTTCTTAATATATCCAATTGCGAGTTTCTTAAAAAGTTGATAAAAGAAAAAAAAATATGCCGCTTGATATTAAATAAAAATTACTGATACTACCAATACTACACACTTTACAGAGACCACTTTCTATTCACATAATTTATAGTCCATTCTTATAAGCTTATTCGTTTTCTTTTCCTCAAGTTACATCGTAACGAGTTTCATGAATAAAAACTTGCTTGTAAAACGATTTCATTTGAAATTTTAGTCATGTTTTAAATCTTTTTTTAAAATATGTCACAGGAAATAAGCTAGAGGATAAGTATTCATACGTAGGTACGTGTAAAGGAATGAGGAAAACCTGCGTGTATAATGTGGAATTGTAAATTCGATCGGGTTAAAATCGAGTGCTGTGTGGTTACGGCAGTAAAGACTATTGCCACCTCCTCCCTTCCCTTGGGTGTCTTAACAGGCGAATAAGGGATAACACAATTTTACTACCACCTTGGAACTTAAAAAGCTGACCGATGGTGGGATGATCATTCAACTGCTGGCTTTGAAATACACAGGCCGAAGACGGGCAGCAGCTTCTTCGGTGCGACAACGCCAGCACTGCGGTCACGAACCTGCCTTCCTAGCGTGGTGACTATGGGCAACACACATGAGTTCACACCATTTTTGGCGCGAACTTCTGGAAGCCTATGTCCTGCAGTGGACTGCGATAGGCTGAAGTGATGTGACGGTATAACTCATGTCCATGTGGAATGGTGCCAAAAATGCTGGCTGCATTTCCCCGTTGAATCGCTATACCGACTGGCATGACTGTGAGCTACTGGTGACTGTGGGCTGTGGTGTGTGGTGTGGCAGCCCACTTGTCACCAGTCGAGGCAATACGTGGCGTAATTATACGTATGTACCTTTATATAAAAACATCCCGAAAACTCAAGATTAAAGTTCTTAAGCTATTATCACAGTTTATATAAATGAATAATTTTTAAATAATATTTAAAAATTGATAAAGGTCATTCAATATTATGTAATGTGAGAAGTAATTGTTCTTGTATTAAGTAATAAGTGATTAGTAGATGTTGCTATCCTGATAACATAGTTATACTCGTATTTGTATATTTCTTAGTTATCATTTCTGTGACGTGATTGGCGTTTCTTTATATCGTTTCTTTACTTAATATTATTGCTTGTTATCTGTGTTTGGAGTATGAGAGGTATTTGAGTAACAGTAAAGTTGTACACATGGGATTAAATGAAAATAATAAAAAAGTAGTGTGTGTACTTATGGAATGGTATAGGTAAAAAAAAAAACAAGCATTGTCTATCGACGATCACGATTCAGCCTGTAATATCCCACTGTTGGGCATAGGCCTCTTCCCCATGTAGGAGAAGGATCGGAGCTTAATCCACCACGCTGCTACAATGCGGGTTGGCGGATATATTCCCTACTATGAGTCATCATCATCTCCCTGCCCTTATCCTATTTATATAGGGTCGGCACAACATGTTCTTCTCTTCCTCAGACTCATGTTGTAAGTGATTTGGCATAATATTATTTTTTACGACCGGCCGCCTGCCTGACATCAACCCTCCTTGGGAATCAATAATGAGATATGTTAATAACAATATTATGATAATTCGTCAAGTTGCAATGTGTTTCCCATTTCATATTGATTATCTTCATTTTCTAGTAAATTTTTATCTTCATTAGGATATTTTTATATTTAGATTTTTCTATATTTATATTCCCTACTATGAGTAACGATCGCTATCAGGTGTCCATGATAACAACAAGGACCGACGGCTTAACGTGCTCTCCGAGGCACGGTGGGAAGACCCACAAAGACTGCACAAACACCCAGACCACGGCAAACATCTGTATGGCCAATACAAATGTTGTCGTGTGCGGGAATCGAACCCGCAACCGCCCGCGCAACAGCCAAGTGCTGTGACCGCTGCGCCAACGCGGCGTCGCATTGTCTATGATTACCAAAAATACACAATTATCAAGGAACAGCTACACCTATTACTGATAATCTTGTTATTTCGAAGATTAAAGGGGATCTGTAAGCCAAAAGACGTTATCAGCGGACAATACAAGTCAATTTTGATAACACATTATTAATTGTGTTTGCAAGGTTAATCAGTTTAATTTAGTCTTGGGCTTAATCGGACATTGTTGGGTGCGCGCACTATTCGTACAATTCGAAAATTGTACTAGTACACCTTATTAGTACAATTAGTACTTAATAGTACACAGATTTTTTGAAACGCGTCACCGCGTCACGAGTTACGAATTTTTAAACCTCCATACCACGTTGAACCGAAGTTAAGCAACGTCGGGCGTGGTCAGTACTTGGATGGGTGACCGCCTGTGAACAACTGAACACCTCGTGACGTTGGATTTTTGTTTTTTTTTTCATTTTTTTTTTTCAATTAGTTTGCTAAAAAAGTTTCACTTCTGGCGTGTACTTTGTACGCACGCAATTTTTTTTTCATCATTTTGATAATATTAAGTGTGTTAAAAACACTAAAGATACGATTGTGAAATAACAAACCTCATTATTATAATATTATACACATTTTTTGATTTCCCTTCATACTTCAACAGGCTTTTAGGACTGTCATTCTGTTATTATTTATTAACCATCACCGCAGTAAAAAAAACACACACACACAAACAAACCTTAATATAGAAATAATAAAATTTTATAAACATACATAGCGTTAACAAATTCCTTTTACGTAAAAGCGTATTTAACTAGCAAACGAAAAAAAACCGACTTTAATTGCATCGGCAAGTAATAAATAATAAATAAATTAACAAACGCACTAATCGTTACTACGATTTTCGAGGGTTCCCATCGATTTCACTGGGATCCCATCGTCAGATCCTGGTTTCCTTATCATGGTACCTAAGTTAGGATATCCCCTTTCTAAAAAAAAAAAGAATTATCAAAATCGGTTCATAAACGACGAAGTTATCCCCGAGAACATACATAAAAAAAAAAAAAACATATATACGGTCGAATTGAGTAACCTCCTCCTTTTTGAAGTCGGTTAAAAAGTTTTTTAAATTAATAAAATTCTCAATTTTTACTAACCTACGCGAAACAAAAACTATAGGTAGGAAACAAAAACAAGTTTACTTTTACGTAAAAGGAATTAGTTTACGTTATGTTCATAAATATTTAATTAAAAAGGGCACATTAAAAGTATTAAAACGCGAAATGCACGACGCGATGTAACTTGTACGGTCTTAACACAATTCAACAGCTCTGTTTCATTTTAGAGCTAACGAACGGTGTACGAATAATATCATCTCGGACTGTACTGTGATCGCCTAAGCGCCTAATCGGACCGTCGGACTGTATTGTAACCGGACACCGTACACTCGGACTGTAACCGCACACCGTACAGTCGGACACTCGGACAGTGACACAATCTTAAACTTGTCGTACCGCGGTGAACGTAGCTTAACAGTACTGTACTGTTACAGTGTGCTGTTAGTCCGGTTAGGTACGAATAGCGATTGACGTTTGGTGCTATTACATTTAGTACCTCAATATGTAACGTTTCCTTTTAGCACATCGTACTTGTGCTACCCAAGACTAGTTTAATTGCCTTGGGATTAATATGTGTCACGAAGTTATCTAGAGGAGAAATTCTTTGTCTTTTTAGATATTACATAGCAGCATAGCTTAATGACCTGAACTCAAAATAGGCAACACTAAAATCATCATCGAGAATCTGTTCTTTTTAGTTTGACTAATGTATTCGCTACTGATATCACCCTATAAGTCACGGCACGTTGGCCTTATTTGTGAGATGCTAAGACATTCTGTTGTGTCAGTATTGTTTTCTATATAATTTTCTATATATTGCTCCTGGGGGGGACTTGGGGTAGAGTCGGCAAACGCGCTTGCGATACTTCTGGTGTTGCAGGCAACTATAGGCTACGGTAATTGCTTACCATCAGGTGAGCCGTACGCTTGTTTGCCGACTTAGTGATATAAAAAAATACATATCTATTGTCAATTTTAATTTAATTTTGATTATTTAATTTGCAGACTATTTTGTCAACTACATCGATCAATCTCTGTCTTATCCCTCCTACATGTCATTAGTTGAATCAACTATTCCCATATATGCAAGTGCAGAATTGAAAGCCATTAAACTTATCAATCAATCAATTAATTTGAATATCCTCTGTCAAATGCCATGTTTTAGAGTACTTGGACTAGTTTTATACGGTACCCTCACTGGTTCTAGTTGCGTTCATGGCTTACAAAATTATTGAACATAATATATCGGTATCTACCAGATAATAGTTTATGATGTATTGATCATTTTCATCTTCAAACTCCATATTAAGTAAAAATCGGCCAAGTGCGAGTCGGACTCGCGCACGAAGGTTTACGTACCATTGGCTAGGTAAACAACAGTAGGTACATTGATTTTAATATCGGACAAAAAGCGGCAAAAAAGTCACTTTTGTTGTATGAGCCCCCTAAATGTTTTTTGTTATTTTTAATGTTATTATTTTTTTATTTTTTTATACAAATGCCCCCGGACGTGATCCGAGACAGTGTCTACAGTTACTCTTTCATTCCATTTCCATCATTTATGCTTCTCGCACTTTCATTCTGCATACTTATTTCTTTCTTTCATTCCTCCACATTCACCCTTAAGGTAAGGTTCCATCTAATCTATTTTTATTCTATTTTGTTCTTACTTATCTAACAAACGCATTGGGGAAAATAAGTGGGGACGGGGTCCAAACTTTTGAATTTTACAAAATTTTCCATCTTAGATACTACTATAATTTTAATACTATTATTTTACTGTTACTATTATATACTTTACAAGCTTACGATCTGTTACATTTTTTATTTTTTTATTACATATATGGTACTAGTATCTTATTTAACTATCTACATAATTATATAGGCTTATAATTAATTAAACATCTTATCTAATGTACTAATTTTTAATGTCTATGCGGCTTAGTTTATTTGTATACAGAATTTGATTATTATAATTATCTATTACAGACAATTTTTTTTATCTTGTATATATTTTCTATTTTTACATAAACTAACCTAGAATTTTATATAAAAATATATACTCTCTTGTAACTGCTCCTATATCATTATTTTACTATTTTCTTATGTTACAAAAAATATAAATAGGTAACTATATTCAGATAACATAATTTACTAATGCTTATTTCTATTATTTACAGTTTTTAATACTTTTTTACAATACTGTAGGAACATGTCTCTGCTATGATTATCCTTTACAATTTCATTGAGCGAGTCTTTCGTAAATTTTCTGCCAATCTGACATTCCAGCCGCAGCCTCTCATACTCGAGGGTCGGGCACTCCAGAAGGACGTGGAAGACAGATTCCGGACACCCAGGGTCACAGACGCACGATGGACTCTCCTTACACTTGAACCTGTGCAAGTATTCGGACAATCCACCATGCCCCGTCAACGCCTGGGTGACAAATCCGTCCACCTTTATTTTGCGCGTGATCCCGTATGCGGCTATCGCGTCAGGGAAGAACACCCTGGTGACGCCAGCCGTTTCACCGTCACGATACCGATTATTTATTATTAAAGTAAATATAAAAGTAAGTATTTTGTGAATATTTCAAGTGCCTACCTGCTACCGTTTAATGATATCGAGCAAAAGTAGGCAAAAACTCGCGTTTGTTGTATGGGGGCCCCCTTAAATATTTATTTTATTTTGTTTTTAGTATTTGTTGTTATAGCGGCAACAGAAATACCTAAATAATTTGTGAAAATTTCAACTGTCTAGCTATTCTTGAGATACAGCCTGGTGACAGGCGGACGGACGGACAGACAGCGAAGTCTTAGTAATAGGGTTCCGTTTTTACCCTTTGGGTACGCAACCCTAAAATCCAGGTCAATCCATCCAATTGAAGTTGTAGATTATTATTAATTGAGGTGAAAGAGGCGCTAAAAGCATTAACTGCCTGTTTTAATTTCTACAGATAAAGGTTATTAGTACCTAATTTGTGATATTTATTTATTTATAAATAACTGAAGACTCTGATACTGTACGGGAATGTGAAAAAAAATCCCAGTCTTCTATCGTTGGAGGCTCCCTTCAGTCATCATGCAACCACTACAAATTTAATTCTGTCGAAATGTCTCAAAAGTAAAACTTGCATAATAAATGTTATTTCTGAAATAGCGTCAAGTCAGCGTTTTTTTTTTCCATTTTGTTTATTACATATAACAAAAAAATGTAATCAAAAAGCTGTCCGTTGGTCTGTTACATTTTCGTTGTCACGTTTTAGAAAAAGTACCTGGGTGACCGAGCCTAGCTCGGTATTTTCATTTTTTTTTGTTTTTTTTTTTTTTTGCTCGGTATTTTTATATTTTAATTTTATTTAAATAATAAATCACGAGTGAAATTAAAAAAAAAAGAAAAAAAATTCAACTGGAGACTGAGATTCGAACCCGGGTCAATACGATTAAGCACCCGCCGATTTCCTAATTACGCTGTTACAGCTATGCTGGCAAAAGTGAAATTAAGCTTCGTATTCTAATGATATTTTTTCATTGCTTAAAAACAGGGATAAAACGACATTTTTTTTAATGAATCCTAGCTAGATCAATTTTTCGCCCCCGAAATCCCCTGCATACTAAATTTCACGAAAATCGTTGGAGCCGATTCCGAGATTCAGATTCTATATATATATATATATATAATTATATATATACAAGAATTGCTCGTTTAATAGTATAAGATAAATTAAAAGTAAAAAACCTTTTTAAAAAACAAGCTTTTATTTGAATGCACTAAAACGAAAAAAAAAAATATTTACCTTAAAACTTTTACTATCTACTTATAAAGTCATTACACATAATCTATATGATATAAAAGCTTGTCGCGAGATAGTACTCGTATTTCCTTAGTTTGAAAATTTTAATAGTTAAAATCAATCACATCAATTTATTTAATTTACTTGTTTGCAAGCAAATCTTTGAACCTATATACAAAATTTCAGCTCAATTGGTTGAAGATATCTGCTTCGAAATTGAGTTGCAAGATTTCACCTGAACAAACATACATACATACAAACCATGCATTGTCATCTAAATTGAACCTGTATACAAAGTTTCAGCTCAATTGATTGAAGATATTTACTTCAAAATTGAGTTGCAAGATTTCACCCGAACAAACAAACATACATACATAAATACATACAAACCATGCATTGTCATCTAAATTGAACCTGTATACAAAGTTTCAGCTCAATTGATTGAAGATATTTACTTCAAAATTGAGTTGCAAGATTTCACCCGAACAAACAAACATACATACATAAATACATACAAATCATGCATTGTCATCTAAATTGAACCTGTATACAAAATTTCAGCTCAATCGGTTGAAGATATCTGCTTCACAATTGAGTTGCAAGATTTCACCCGAACAAACATTCATTAAAACATACATACAGTGCAAGTTAAATAAAAGCTTGTAATATAAACTATTAATTGTAATAATTCTTTTGAATAATATTTCAGTCACTGTAAGCATGAACTGTATGTCTTATTATGATTGAACTCTTAACCGCTTTAAAGATATTGTTACGAGTACACAAAAAAGGAGCTTGCGCCATCTAGCGGGGAGCGAAGGAACCACGTTGTGTGCTGTACAAACCACTTTGTTACAAAGACAACGTGAAACATCCACTCAATACTAGATGGCGCTAGAGGACATATAGGTGAATGAACTCAGGATCGAGTACACGCACGAGGGTTCTAGAACTGTCTGGGTGTAGGCTCGGCCCGGTATAAAAAGGCCGATTGAGGCCGAGCGGAGCCAGTTCAGTTTGAGCTAACGACGAAGCGACTTCGAAGTGAATACTAGTGATCAAGAAGTGATACCAGCGGAAACCTACGACATTGGCTACGACCTCGGACATTGTTAGTGCTTAGTGAAGTGTACCTAGTGATAAGTGAGTGTACCTAGTGCTCAGTGCTTGTACTTAGTGCGTAGTATTTGTACCTAGTGCTTGTGTCGGACCTAGTGCTAGTGAATAAAGTCTCTAAAAGAGTCAGCAGGTCTTTCTCTCCAAATCGTTCGAACCCTAACACGCAACAACTGGTGTCAGAAGTGGGATTTGGAGATGCCATTGACTCCGAGAGAGAACCCCAAGGAGGGGGTCAGGACGAGGGCACAACGAACTGCGGATGCCACTGGGGGCCAAGCCCCCCCCACTGTGGGCCAAGCCCCGCCCATTGGCCACGCCCCTCAGGCCCCGCCCACTGGCCCCGCCCATCTGGCCCCGCCCACTGACCACGCCCCTCAGGCTCCGCCCACTTTGGCTCAAGCCCCGCCCACTGGCTCCACCCACCTTGCCACGCCCACCGGACAGGCCACGCCTACCAGTGGTACCATAGCTTCTAACGACCCTCAAGTGGCACTTCAATTAGGAAGTTTATTTGAATTAATGAAGGCAATGAAAGAATCACAAGAGGCAATGAAAGAATCACAGAAGGCAATGCAAGAATCACAAGAACGCAAGTTCGAGTCACAAGAACGCAAGTTCAGCGCTTTGCAAGAATCGCAAGAGCAACAAAAAAACCTCCAAGAAAAAGCGCTTTTGGCTATAAAAGACGTTAGTGACACGGTGGGTAAGCTCCGAAAAGATTTCGACGAAGTGCAAGAACGAGTTAGCGGGTTAGGATTGGATGTCGAAAATGTGAAAACCGTCCTCGCTGAACTACAGAAGAGAGTAGCGCGCCTTGAAACCACGGGAGTTGCGATGTCTAGTGGAACTACCGGAGTTGCACAAGGACCAAGAGTGAAAGTGCCGCCATACGACGGCACTACTTCGTGGAACGCCTATCGTCAGCAATTCCAGACTGTTGCTACTGCCAACGGATGGACGGAAGAACAATGCCTGACCGCGCTCACTGTTGCGCTCAGAGGGCAAGCTCTGTCTGTCTTGGAAGCACTGCCACATACAGGACATGGGTTCCAAGACCTGATAGAGGCACTTGAATCCAGATACGGGGAGCGACACCTGGAGCACGTGTTCCGTGCCCAACTGCGTGACAGAGTCCAACGCTCAGGAGAAGGACTACAACAATGGGCGTTGGAGATTGAAAAACTCGTCAGGAAGGCACACCCAGGAGCCGACAGCAAGATGGTGGATACGAATATTGTTCGAGCATTTGTGGACGGAATCAAAGACCTGGAGGTCAGAGCTGCAGTGAGGCTTCGTCATCATACCTCGCTAAAGGAAGCATTGGCGCATGCTTTGGAGGTCAAGGCTGTTCGCCATGACGTACGGCAGACCCATAAGGTGCGCGAGGTGTCTGAGGTAGTCAAGGTGGTTAAGGCTCCTACGAAGAGAAGTTATGGAGTCATGTGCTACAAGTGTGGCGAGAGGGGCCATCTTCAGCTCAACTGCCCGCAGAAGGACGTTAAGGCTCCTATGAAGAAATGTTCTGGAGCCATGTGCTACAAGTGCGGCGAGAGAGGCCATCTTCAGCTCAACTGCCCGCAGAAGGAGGTTAAGGCTCCTACGAAGAAACGTTCTGGTGTCATGTGCTACAAGTGCGGCGAGAGGGGCCACCTTCAGCTCAACTGCCCGAAGAAGGAGGTTAAGGCTCCTACGAAGAAACGTTCTGGAGTCATGTGCTACAAGTGCGGCGAGAGGGGTCATCTTCAGCTCAATTGCCCGCAGAATAAGACCCAGAGGGCAAGGATGAAAAGGATCGAGGAACAAATAGAGGAGCTGAAAAAGCAAAGGGCTTCGTTCCCTGCCCGGGATCAAGGGAAACGAACAAAAGCTAGAACTAAGAGACGAGTTCTGGCTGACGCGGTGGAAACCCTGAAAACTGTTATCCTCCAGGCATGCAGCGGGAATAGTCTTACGACACAGGGGACTATTAACGACCGGAAATCGAACACAAGAGGCTTCGAAGAAGGGTCACTAGTGTGGCTGCATAACCCAACCCGCCGGAAAGGGAAATCTCCAAAGTTGCAGACCAAGTGGGACGGTCCATACAAAGGGTTACCCGAATGAATGATGTGACTTATAGAATTCAAAAGCAACCAAGGGGGACATTCAAAGTGGTACACATAGACCGTCTGGCGCGTTACCATGGCAGTAACAACGATGCTCGGGACGAGCATCTCTAAGAGGGGAGTAGTGTTACGAGTACACAAAAAAGGAGCTTGCGCCATCTAGCGGGGAGCGAAGGAACCACGTTGTGTGCTGTACAAACCACTTTGTTACAAAGACAACGTGAAACATCCACTCAATACTAGATGGCGCTAGAGGACATATAGGTGAATGAACTCAGGATCGAGTACACGCACGAGGGTTCTAGAACTGTCTGGGTGTAGGCTCGGCCCGGTATAAAAAGGCCGATTGAGGCCGAGCGGAGCCAGTTCAGTTTGAGCTAACGACGAAGCGACTTCGAAGTGAATACTAGTGATCAAGAAGTGATACCAGCGGAAACCTACGACATTGGCTACGACCTCGGACATTGTTAGTGCTTAGTGAAGTGTACCTAGTGATAAGTGAGTGTACCTAGTGCTCAGTGCTTGTACTTAGTGCGTAGTATTTGTACCTAGTGCTTGTGTCGGACCTAGTGCTAGTGAATAAAGTCTCTAAAAGAGTCAGCAGGTCTTTCTCTCCAAATCGTTCGAACCCTAACACGCAACAATATTAACGAAATTCGAAATATTTTATGGGTTTTTTAATATTTTTTTTTATTTTTTAACCCCCGACGAAAAACGAGGGGTGTTATAAGTTTAACGTGTCTGTGAGTATCTGTCTGTGGTATCGTAGCTCCCAAACGCATGAACCGATTTTCGTTTAATTTTTTTTTGTGTCATAAATATTGTGTCTCATGGAAATTTGTTCAGTCGTTTGAAGATTATCAGCTCTATTCTACGAATTTTTAATGAAGGTGAACTTTATATACTCTGGCTGCTGCTAGGGCGCGCCGTCCACTCTACTTCGCATCGATGTTTAGTTTGTACAGTTCGTCAAGAGATGACGCGATTCGTAACATGCCCAGCGCCTTGAAAGGCTCGGCTTTCAATGAATACATACATAATTCTTTGGTTATATTAGATCGGTTTTCAGGGCTCCTCGTTCGTTCTTGACCGGCCGATACAGGAAGTGAACAGATTTTGGTAAAGGCTCGTTGTATGACTCCATTGGCTGTCCTAATATCCGCGACTCTGGGAACACCATCTTTACCTGGATAAAGTCTTATAATTTTTCCTAATTTGAAATTAAGAGGTGGTTGGGTTGATAGTCGTCTTTAATAACGAAAAGAGTATCAAGTGAAATAAGTCCTTTCTTATCGGTCCATTTTGTCATTCTTTGTAATTAAGATACGTATTCTTTTGACTACTGTAGCCAAAAGGGTTGATGAATGTTGTTAGTATTTCTGTGGTCTGTGGCTGCTCCACTCAATCATAGCGAGCAAGACGCGTGTAAGGCGTCACGGTCAAATCCTCATACATGGGCGCAGTCAAAGGCAGGCCAATCAGAAAATGACCGGGAGTAAGGTCCTGGAAATCATCGGGATCTGTGGACATAGGATGTACTCAACTCCTCGTACGTTAATCTGGCATTTCCGACAATTCGACGCAAGTGGTATTTACAAGACTTCACCCCCGCCTCCCATAACCCACCGAAATGAGGGGCATATGGTGGAATAAATGTAAACTTTTTATTATTATTACTAGAAAAGTCTATAATATCATTTAAATTTTGAAAAACATTCCTTAATAATTCCCTTTCTGCTCCAACGAAATTTTTCCAATTATCTGAAAACATTTGATGTGGCTTGCCACGACGAGAAATGAATCGCTTGAGTGCCAGAATATAATCCTGCGTAGATAAATCACCAACTAATTCTTAATGAATTGCGCGTGTTGCAAAAAAATATAAACAAACAAATTTAATTTTTAATTAATCGAGCACCCCTGCCCTTTTTATTTAAAACAGTACCTGGGTGACCGAGCCTAGCTCGGTATTTTCATTTTATTTTTTTTTTATTTTTTTTCTCGGTATTTTTATATTTTAATTTTATTTAAATAATAAATCACGATTGAAATAAAAAAAAAGAAAAAAAATTAATCTGGAGACTGAGACTCGAACCCGGGTCAACACGATTTGATACCCGCTGATTTCCTAATTACGCTATTACAGCTATGGTAACAATAGTGAAAGTAAGCTTCGTATTCTAATGATATTTTTTCATTGCCTAAAAACAGGGAAAAACGACATTTTTTTTAAATGAATCCTAGCTAGATCAATTTTTCGCCCCCGAAATCCCCTGCATACTAAATTTCACGAAAATCGTTGGAGCCGATTCCGAGATTCAGAATATATATATATATATATATATATATACAAGAATTGCTCGTTTAATAGTATAAGATAAGATATGTAGGACCCGCGAAGTCTACTCCGCAGTTCATAAATTCAAAACTTGCCTCCAGTCGTTGGGGGGGGGGGTAAATTACCCATAACTGGTGTTAACGTTTTTCCTTTCATGCTAACACAAGTGACACAGTTATGCGTAACTTTTTAGCTAAATTCCTGGCTCCCAGAGTCCACCACGAGACGCGCGTAGTGGATACCAACAACTGAGGCCCCGCGTGAAGTATCTAATCGTTTATGTTCAGAAGTAAATAATTATAAGCCACGCGAATCGATATTTAGCGCATAATAATGTCGGATGTTTTTTATCATAATTAAATTCAGCATTACCAAACGACCGTATATTCGCATCATTGAATTTTATCTTAAAAACTAGCTTCTGCGCGCGACTTCGTCGGCGTGGGCTCCGCTTCTATTGGTCTAAGCATAATGATATGTGGCGACATCTATCGAGTTACATACGAACTTACGATTCTAGATCACGCTATCGAAGTTTCCAAAGCGAATGAACTATATATACAAGAACCCGACAACAACCGTCGGGGCAGTAGCCCTACCAGACACGACGCCCGTCTGGTTGGAGGATCCTCCCTTTTCGGTGGGCGAACATCCCACCAAACTGGTGACCCCAAGAATGAACATCAGCGCAGCCTTCGCAAAATCTTCGTCATCGTGACGTCATCATCACTTCCTCAAGCTTTCAAGCAGCGAGTCCTACAGTCAGCCAGCATCCACGGCTACTACGGGTATCCTGACCACCAGCATGCAGCGGACGCGCATACCTGGTCATCACCCACAGCCTTCTCAGCGACTTTGGCACAGCACACTGCACTTCGGCCGGTCAACAAGCAGAGACGCACTTCTCTCCTGGTCGACGCAGCAGCCAGCCACTACGCAGCACTGCACCACTCCGACTCACTGGAGCATTTGCAGCATCACCCCGACTCACTGGGGCATCACCGCAGACAGTTCCGACTCACCGTGAACTATGCGGCATCTGGTTCCGACTCACTGGAACATTCCACTGGCCCGGCAAGCATCACAAGATGTGTATGGACGACTCAAAAACCGCTATCGACCTCCGGTCTCGGAGGGGAGTGATGTGGCGACATCTATCGAGTTACATACGAACTTACGATTCTAGATCACGCTATCGAAGTTTCCAAAGCGAATGAACTATATATACAAGAACCCGACAACAACCGTCGGGGCAGTAGCCCTACCAGACACGACGCCCGTCTGGTTGGAGGATCCTCCCTTTTCGGTGAACGAACATCTACATAAACTCACTCACACCAGTTTGGGGGCGAGAGGAACAGGGTGTTAAGTTCCTCATCAACCACCGAAAAGGGAGGATCCTCCAACCAGACGGGTGTCGTGTCTGGTAGGGCTACTGCCCCGACGGTTGTTGTCGGGTTCTTGTATATATAGTTCATTCGCTTTGAAAACTTCGATAGCGTGATCTAGAATCGTCATTTCGTATATGGCTCGATAGATGTCGCCACATCACTCCCCTCCGAGACCGGAGGTCGATAGCGGTTTTTTGAGTCGTCATACACATTTTTTGTGATGCTTGCCGGGCCAGTGGAATGTTCCAGTGAGTCGGAACCAGATGCCGCATAGTTCACAGTGAGTCGGAACTGTCTGCGGTGATGCCCCAGTGAGTCGGGGTGATGCTGCATATGCTCCAGTAAGTCGGAGTGGTGCAGTGCTGCGTAGTGGCTGGCTGCTGCGTCGACCAGGAGAGAGGTGCGTCTCTGCTTGTTGACCGGCCGAAGTGCAGTGTGCTGTGCCAAAGTCGCTGAGAAGGCTGTGGGTGATGACCAGGTATGCGCGTCCGCTGCATGCTGGTGGTCAGGATACCCGTAGTAGCCGTCGATGCTGGCTGGCTGTAGGACTCGCTGCTCGAAAGCTTGAGGAAGTGATGATGACGTCACGATGATGTTGATTGACGAAGGCTGCGCTGATGTTCATGCTCGGGGTCACCAGTTTGGAGGGTGACGAGGTCTTGCTCTGACGATCACGTCGCGAACATCCCACCAAAGATACATAGCTTATAGCCTTCCTCGATAAATGGGCTATCTAACACTGAAAGAATTTTTCAAATCGGACCAGTAGATCCTGAGATTAGCGCGTTCAAACAAACAAACAAACAAACAAACAAACTCTTCCGCTTTATAATATTAGTATAGACTAGCTTCTGCGCGCGACTTCGTCGGCGTGGACTCCGGTTCTATTTGTCTAAGCATAATGATACATAGCCTATAGCCTTCCTCGATAAATGGGCTATCTAACACTGAAAGAATTTTTCAAATCGGACCAGTAGATCCTGAGATTAGCGCGTTTAAACAAACAAACAAACAAACAAACAAACAAACAAACAAACAAACAAACAAACAAACAAACAAACAAACTCTTCCGCTTTATAATATTAGTATAGATATATTTAACCCGGATATTTTAATTAACTTTTTTTTTATACAAATATTTATAAAATTATCATTATTATATTATTTTATTTATATATTATAGATAAATTGAGTTTAAGATTACGAACAAAAACCATTAACAGCAACAGCCTGACTACGGTCACACAAATAAGATTCAAGCCAAAGAATCAAATCACCGTGTATATCTATTGCACTAAGTTTTTTGACTAACAGGTTATGAGATATCTTATCAAAGACCTTTGAGAAGTTCGTATAAACGACATTAACCTGACCACCCCCTGTTCATTGTTGTTGTAAGATGATGAGTCAACTCACAAAGGTTTGTTTCGGTCGATCTACCATCGATAAATACATGATTGGGGGCCTTACTACGGAATATAATTGATCATAAATAATTTTTTCAAATAATAATTTAGCAATAGTGTTTAGTTTGGATATAGGTTTATAATTATATAGGTATACTAGCGACCCGTCCCGGCTTCGCGCGGGTGAAATGCCGATACTAAATATACTACACACTTTAAATTTCAAGTCTCTTAATTCAAAAACATAGGACTTTCATGCAAACTTCCAACCCCCGTTTAACCCCCTTAGGTATGGAATTTCGTAAAACCCGTTCTTAGCGGATATCTACTCCCTATAAGGGACCTACCTGCCTAATTTCAAGTTTGTAGGTGTATTTTTCATTCGACTTTCATACATACTATCATCCCCTGTTTTAACCCCAAGAGGGGGTTTATTTCTCAAAATACATTATTAGTACACCTCAACACTATCTATAGAGCATACATTTTGAATTTCAAGTCTCTTACTTCAAAAACATAGGACTTTCATACAAACTTCCAACCCCCGTTTAACCTCCTTAGGGGTAGAATTTCGTAAAATCCGTTCTTAGCTGACCTCTACTCGGCGAAAGGAATATTCCTACCAAAATTCAAGTCTCTACGTCTTATGGTTCCAGAGATATCGTGATGAGTCAATGGGTGGGTAACTCTTTTATATATATAGATAGATGTTGTGACTATCTCCCGTCTTGTAAATTGGTACTACGAACGATTGTTTCCATATTTTAGGCACTCTTCCAGTACGAAGAGATAAGTTAAATAACATACAAGAGGGATATCCAAATTACTGTAGCAAGATTTAAGAAAAATGGGAGGAATACCACCAGGACCGCCCCTTTCGTCTGTATCCAAACTTTTCAAGTAGCTTCTGACTAATTTAGTAGAAATATCGACCGAACCTATAGAAGCAGCCTGAGAGTTATAACAGCGATCTACCAGCAATGATTCACTGTCACTATGAGATTGTGAATTAGATTCAAAGGCTGACTGAAAATAGGAATTAAAAAGCTGACTGATTTCGCAACCGTTAGAAGATTGAATGGGCATGACGAAAGATTTTGAAAACCTCTTTCATAATGTGGGTACACATTTACTATTTACGAAAATACCTATATTTCGGTAATAAACATAAGTTTAAGGATGTTTAAAACTATTTTTCTAATATTATGTTTTCAATGAGAGCGGCAAAACGGCTGCAGGTGTCATGGCGTCGGCTTTGACGTCACAATATAAAGTGGGCCTTACTTTTTACTTTACTCTTTGAAGCGCGCCTGACGTATTAAGTTATGTTGTGACGTCATGCGCTGTAATTTGTGTTTCAATCAAAATGGCCGATTGCAGTATTTTAATGTTTTATTTTATCGAAAATCACAATAATCTTATTATTTTACATAAAACTAAACCAGTATTTTGAATTTTTTAAATATGAGTGTTCCCCTAAAATCATTAAATTGACGATTTTTTGATACTGTCGTCATGCCCATTTCATTAAAAATCATTATATCCAGAATGTCGGTAGATGCTTTCTTGGATTTAATAAAAGACCAAAAGAATTTGCTAGTATGTTTGATGTTACTTTCAGCACTCTCAATGAATTTATCATAACATTCCAACTGAATTCGCTTTTGGCGATCGCCTAAAAGTTTAAACGAATTGTAGTCACTCTCTCTCTCTCTCTTATATTATACCTTCCATTTTTTTTTATCAAATTTCAGCTTCTTATTAATTATTTTAATGAGCGACTTCGTATAAAATGGGGGAAATCGTACACCATTACATTTTTTGGTTGGAACGTACCTTTCAATAATTAAATTTGTGGCGACATCTATCGAGCCACATACGAAATTACGATTCTAGATCACGCTATCGAAGTTTTCAAAGCGAATGAACTATATATACAAGAACCCAACAACAACTGTGGGGGCAGTAGCCCTACCAGACACAACACCCGTCTGGTTGGAGGATCCTCCCTTTGCGGTGGTAGATGAGGGACTCAACACCCTGATCCTCGCACCACCAAACTGGTGACCCCGAGCATGAACATCAGCGCAGCCTTCGCAAAATCTACGTCATCATCACTTCCTCAAGCTTTCGAGCAGCGAGTCCTACAGCCAGCCAGCATCCACGGCTACTACGGGTATCCTGACCACCAGCATGCAGCGGACGCGCATACCTGGTCATCACCCGCAGCCTCCTCAGCGACCTTGGCACAGCGCACTGCACTTCGGCCGGTCAACAAGCAGAGACGCACCTCTCTCCTGGTCGACGCAGCAGCCAGCCACTACGCAGCACTGCACCACTCCGACTCACTAGAGAATTTGCAGCATCACCCCGACTCACTGGGGCATCACCGCAGACAGTTCCGACTCACTGTGAACTATGCGGCATCTGGTTCCGACTCACTGGAACATTCCACTGGCCCGGCAAGCATCACAAGGTGTGTATGGACGACTCAAAAACCGCTATCGACCTCCGGTCTCGGAGGGGAGTGATGTGGCGACATCTATCGAGCCACATACGAAATTACGATTCTAGATCACGCTATCGAAGTTTTCAAAGCGAATGAACTATATATACAAGAACCCAACAACAACTGTGGGGGCAGTAGCCCTACCAGACACAACACCCGTCTGGTTGGAGGATCCTCCCTTTTCGAGGGTGGATGAAGAACCTACACCCTCACGCTCGTACCCCAAAAATTAATTAGGTATCTACTTCATAGAAATTACGCAGCGCGGTAATCTATATCATTCGTATCCATAACTTTAGCCCTTTTAATTGAGGACAATTTTAAATTAATGGCATCGTAATCAGCATTATATTTTATATATCGCCCTATTAAACTGTAAATTGTTTTTTTTTTCTATATATTATAAATAAATAACCTGCTAGAAATCATCTTTGCAGTTATGGACTTCTTTGGTAATCTTGAGATTAATATACAATATACCTATGTATGTATGTAAATTTCAATCTATGTAAAAAATGTATTATTTTTTTGGTAATAGTATTCTTTTTTCTTAACTTTTTTAAATAATTCATGCCTCCGAGGAGGTTTTATTTATTTTAATACACAGTAGTGTTATAGATAAAAATAGTGTTAGTGCTGTAGATAAAAATATAGTAAATATTTTATCTTTTAGCGATTTTAGTTCTATATAAGGCAGGCATCATTGCGAATAATGAGTAAACTTAGTAACCATCATGTTGTGGTTAAAAGCATTTGTTATAAGGTGAGTTATTTTATTTTTATTAAATATGTATTAATTAAATTATACAGGGTGTCCCGCGATAAAGTGCAACCCCGAAAGGGGGTGAAACTAGACCATAAATTATCGCCAACAAACAGAAAAAAATTAAAAAAATACAAAAAAAAAAATTATTTTTTTAACCGACTTCCAAAAAAGGAGGAGGTTCTCAAATCGACACGTATGTTTTTTTTATGTATGTTAGCTCCGAACTTTTGACTGGGTGTACCGATTTCGATCAATTTTGTTTTAATTGAAAGGTGTTGCGTGTCATGTGGTCCCATTTTAATTTAATTGAGATCTGACAAGTACTTTTAGAGCTATATCAAATAATGCGTATTTACGTGACTACTTTTTCGTCGACCTACGTTATATTATACCGCATAACTTTTTAATCGGTGTACCGATTTCGATGATTCTTACTTTAATCGAAAGCTAATACTTGTCTTGTAGTATTGTTTAAATTAGATTGAAAACTAATTACAACTTTTTGAGTAATCTTTAATAGCGCGTATTTACTTGACTATTTTTTCGTCTTATTACGTTGTATTACTTGTCGATGTAATTGAAGTCGGTTCTTTTTTCGTTTGCGAGCAAACACAATTATTTATTGACGAATTGAGATTTTTATATAGCTTACGTAGCCTCTTTGTACAAAAAATGATGATTTTTATACGTGTTTTTTGGGATACAGGCGTAATTTTTTTTTATTTGAATGGTAATATGGTAAGAAATAATAATAAATCATAAAATTTCCTGGTATTGGGGGCATAATTCTGAGAAAATTAGAGATCATTGAAAAAAACAGTCATAAAAAATGGATTTTTTTTTCACAAGAAGCATAGTTAAAGACATAATGCCACTTTTTTGCGAGCTAATTTTTATTTTATCCTTACCGCCAAGTACGTGGCGTAATATTTTATTTTATTTTAAAGTAATCAACCCACTACTTTGGAAGAAATCATCATTTTTTGTACATAGAGTCTACGTAAGATATAAAAATCTTAATTCGTCAATAAGAAATAAAATATTTTTTTTAAAAAAGTTTTTTCTATGTTATTTGTCTATAATTTATGGTCTAGTTTCACCCCCTTTCGGGGTTGCACTTTATCGCGGGACACCCTGTATAACTATTTATTTAATGCATATATTGTGAATTAATTGTATTCTTAGATAAACTTTGAAATCGGTGTTCTTAAATAACCATATAATACAGGATAAATTATTTTTTTAACAAAAATCTTTTGGTATTTAGGTCTTTTGCGTACCTATGTAAATGTTCTATTAGATACTCTGTTTTCCAAATCTAAATCGTTTTTTTTTATATTATAAGATCATTAAAATCTTCTGGTGGTCTCTGGTTAGAAACCTTTCTGCTACAGATGTAAAAAAAAAATTTTTAAAGGTAAAAATAGCATGTATCAAATCAAAATAAACATCATGGAAAGTTTTAACGACAAAATATCTTTAGGTTAAGGGTCACTTACTGACCATAAAAACACAAAATGCTGACAGATCCAGGTGGAGCTTCGATCGCAATTTTAAAGAAAAGTTTTTTACCGATATCTCGGAAACTATCCACTTTAAGGCAAAAGTTATTCAGACCTTTTTTGTAGAAAATAAAATTTAGCATCATTTATTTCTTATAAACTTTTTTTTTAAAACTTACCGTTTACGATTTATGGCCTATTTAATGAACTCGTTCTTCATTTTTGGCCAATAACTCTTAAAATATTGGATTAATCAATAAATTGCATCTATCCATTTTTTAAGATCACTTTATTCTCTACAACCTTTGTTTAAAATTTTTTATTTAAAGTCGAAAATTTCAAGGTACGCATAGAAAATAATGGTACAAATTCAACAAACTAATTAAAAAAAATATTCCGATTATTTATGTACTTAAAAATTGATAGTTAATTTCCTTGCCTGCAATAGTAATTAACTTTTTTATATTTTATTTCGTACAACTAAAAAATGCCGCGTCACCCGCCGAGCGCCGGGATTTCTACATTAAACATTTTATAACTCAAAAAGTATGAACATTAGAAAAAGTTTTAAACAAAAGTTGTCGAGAATAAAGTGATCTTAAAAAACGAATAGATGCATTTTATTGATTACTCCAATATTAGAGTTATTGGCCAAAAATGAAAAACGGGTTCATTAAATGGGCCATAAATCGTAAACGGTAAGTTTTACAAAAAAGTTTACATAAAATAAAAGATGCGAAATTTTATTTTCTACAAAAAAGGTTTAGATAATTTTTGCCCTAAAGTGGATAGTTTCCGAGATATCGGCCAAAAACTTTTCTATAAGATTGCGATCGGAGCTCCACCTAGATCTGTCAGCATTTTATGTTTTTATGGTCAGTAAGTGACCCTTAACCTAAAAAAAAAAAATCAAAATTGGATCGGAATTTAGTGCGAGGTTGACCAAAAAAAAAAAAACGGCTTTATTTACTGGCCTATTAAAATTATTGTTTTTAATTGCAAAACTCGAGAGTTAGGGCTGTTTGAATATGACCATTTTGCGAGTAAAGTACCCTTTTGAGAGTAAAAAAATTGACTGTTTTTTATTTTTCTTAACCTGCGCTGGTCAAACACGATTTTTCGTCATACTTATTCACCGCCCTAAAAATAATACCAATCATTTTCCTTCCTTGTCACATAAACCCTATTAAATTTAGAAGGTAGCTCTACATGGGTTTGGGACCCTCGTTGGCGCAGCGGTCATAGCACTGGATTGTGACTGTTGCGCTGGCGGTTGCGGGTTCGATCCCCGCACACGACAACATTTGTATTGGACATACAGAGGTTTGCCGTGGTCTGGGTGTTTGTGCAGTCCTTGTGTGTCTCCCCACCGTGCCTCGGAGAGCACGTTAAGCCGTCGCGTCGGTCCCGGTTGTTATCATGTACACCTGATAGCGATCATTACTCATAGTAGGGAATATATCCGCCAACCCGCATTGGAGCAGCGTGGTGGATTAAGCTCTGATCCTTCTTCTACAAAAGAGGCCTATGCCCAACAGTGGGATATTAGAGGCTGAAGTTAAGTGAGGCAGTTCGTTAATCTTAACATTTATTCTAACGTTCAATGGGCTACTATTGATTAATATTTAAAGTAAATAACAAATAAAGTAAACACTCAATGGTTAGGACCACGCTGCGAGCCTAACGCGGTGGCGGCGGCGGGCGCGAAATATCGAACATAATAATTATTATGAAACGCGTCTTTGCGTCCATACTGCAGTGGCTAAAGCGGAAGCGACAGAGCGATACAACGAGCGTAGTTTTCAAACATTCCTATCCGCGCGTTCTGTCCACACTACGGGCCTAGTCAGCAAGCGATCTAATGCGCGGGTGGCAGGGGTATCAAACCATTTCGGTGTTGTCGCTATATATGTATTCGCTTTCTGTAGTTTATACCTTTTTTTTTACGTGGGGAAATTAATATTAAAATTAGAATTAAAATTCTGTCCCCTAAATTGAGACAATTCGTTCAACATTACGTCCGGACTCTTTGTACCTATACTTCGTGGTCACTAATTTCAAATTTTCTTGAACTGTCAAAAAGAAAATAATCGAATGGACGAGTATAAGTTGTAATATTATTGCTTTAGGTAAAATGGCAGTATACACTATACGAATTTTGTAGGGTATAATCTCAATTCTTCATATTAATTAAAAAATTCACCACTTATTTCTGTTTTTATTTATTTCTTGCACAACATCTCTAATGTTCAACACCTCCCATCTCAAGATTGGACTGTCTAGTAAAAATAATAAATAATCCAATGGTCAACTCCTACTAGAATGTAAAACCTGTGTCCCTCGACAAGACAAAACAAGAAGACAAAAAGGGTCCTGTTTTGCAACTAATCTGCCATTGACTCGACGATAGTTGTTCTTTAGTGAATCTTTAGTAAGATTTTAATGATTATATTTTCAGTGTTACGGTGTGTGCAGTGGTGGGTGGTAGAAATTTCCCACCTGGGTTCAAATTCGGAGCAGCAACAGCAGCATATCAAATAGAGGGAGCCTGGAATATAAGCGGTGAGTAAAACATGATTAGATTTGTTGCTTGTGGTAAAATGGCAGTAAATACTGAATTGTTTATAAGTGCGATTCAATCCAAACCACCAAGTAAACATCCACATCTTGTTCCCGTTGTTATAGTTTTTAGAAAATATCATCTCCATCTCGCTCGTGCTTAAGCGTTTACGCTAAAAGGAGAAACCGCCTCAGGCCCTAGTCACCGGGCATTCAGTCTCAGTGTTGACGTGTCTATAAGAATTTTGTAGGATATAATCTCAATTCTTCATAGAAATTAAAAAATTCACAACTTATTTCTGTTTTTATTTATTACGTGCACACCATCTCTAATGTTCAACACCTCCCATCTCAAGATTGGACTGTCTAGTAAAAATAATAAATCGTCGTCCATAGTTTGCAACCCCTGATATACGTCAAACCGCTACATGACATGATATTGCAAATATATAATTTGCTGTTATTTGCGAAAATAGCATACTACATTTATCGTCATGACGAATTATATTTTTTACTAAGAACGGGATTAGTAGGAGAAAAGATTCATAATAATTATTAAATAAATGGGAATAAGTTGAAATCACTTAAATTGAATTCAATGTTGGTTCTTCATTTTGAGCTACATATATAGTTGGCACCATAGAGAGTGCTGTAGCGACATCTATCTGCGAACTTGAAAACTGACGATTCTAAATCGCGCTATCGAAGTTATCAGAGCGATTGAACAATATATACAAGAACCCGACAACAACCGTCGGGGCAGTAGCCCACCAGACACAACACCAGTCTGGTTGGATGATTCTCCCTTTTCGGTGGTTGAAGAGGAACTTAACATCCTGTTCCTCGCACCCTACCAAACTGGTGACCACGACGTGATCCAAAGTGCCATGGTTACAGATGCGCTAATACTTGCTCATATGATTTAAATTTCAGTGATTTTGAAAGTTGAAAAACTTATACTAATTGAAATGAAATAAAAAATATTGCGTGCGTACAAACTACACATGTCAGAAGTGAAACTTTTTTGGCAAACTAATTTAAAAAAGAATTTAAAATACAAAAAAAAAAACTAGTTAAAAAAAGACAAAAAGCCAACATCACGCGGTGTTCCCAGGCGGTCACCCATCCAAGTACCGTACGTCATGACGCTGCCGCGTTACCGGTCGCTCAAACTTTACCCCCCATGCGCCTAAAGAAGTTTCACAAAATTCATCAGGGACTTCCTGCATTTGAAATAAGTTAATACGTATGTAAACTTACTTTCGAACTAGACCGAGTTGCGTTGAGAATAAATTAATCCAATTGGTATTCGTTATTTTAATAAACAGAAAGTGTAGTAAGTTTAAGTGTAAAGAGCTTAAATCGTAGACGATTTGAGACCATTTTATCGTTAAAACCATTTGATCACTACCCGTTCCACAGAAGTGTTGAAAGATAGTCACATGACCTTCAATCTTAATACATCAAACTTTTCTATTTTCAAATGAGTTCAAAATGGAACCGTAACCTTTTAATATTAGGACGTCAAACCGAACTCATTTTTTGTAGTTTTACTATAAATTAACAAGAATTCATTGTGCCAGTTACTTCGAATATATTTTGAGGAGACTGTTAGATAACTTCTAACTTTCCTCTACGTAACATTAGCGGAATCAAACGTTCCCCGCAGGCACAACTGAAAGCCATTAAACCAATCAACTTCTGACTTTAACAAAAGCAAGAAACAGAGATGGCACTGTGTACAGATGCTTGACCACAAATTCGAAGCATATAGCGTCTAAGAGCGGAACATTAAAATAATATTATCTTTATAATTATTGGATATCTAATTGTAAGCAATAATTGACACATTAATATATTTTATTTTTCAGATAAATCTCCCAGTATATGGGACAGCTACACCCATGCCAATCCTGATCGAATCGCTGACCAATCGAATGGTGACGTCGCTAGTGACAGTTACTACGAGTGGAAAGATGATATTGAGATCGCGAGCAAACTCGGCTTGCACTTCTACAGGTATTGTTCACCATTATTTCTGTGACTAGCGCAGTAATATCAGCATTTTGCATGTGTCCCACAGTTAAACAAAAATTTCCAGTCCACAATTTGCACTTCGACAGGTATTTCTCATTAACATTTTTGTAACATAGTAAAAGTAGCATCTTGCATATGTCCAGAACACAGCAAAAATACAGCAAAAATACAAACAACCTACAATGCCTCGACAATCCATGAACCTCGTATGGGCTATCCAAGCATTTGTCTTTTTTCGTTGAACAAAATTGCAACCGCTAACACATCAGCCTTAAGCCATGACCACTTTTGCACTATTGCACTTGAATATGATATCGGTATAGCCATCAGTTCTTCAAGGATATTTAATTTATGTTTATTTTCATTTTAAAAATATTATTTGTCATATTTTTTTGGGGGGTAGGGTCGGCAACGCACTTGCGATGCTTCTGGTGTTGCAGGCGTCTATAAGCTACGGTAATCGCTTACCATCCGGTGAGCCGTACGTTTGTTTTTCGACCTAGTTACATTAAAAAAACACAATTATTATATATTGACGTTAACAATGTAGTTACTAACATGACGTTGCTAAGCAATCTTACGTTTTCGTAAGATAAAGATCTTACGAATTTTCAGGCCACGCCCCCTGACGCGAGTTTAACATTTTTTACCCATCACAAATAATTTTATAAAAGTCCACAACGTCGCTAAAGAAGTTTTCACTCCAAAAAAAAAAAACGGTGGAGGAAGGCTATGGGTTATATAATATTTTAGTACGTTTTTTTCCCTTAAATTAACGTAGGTGAAACTGCGGGGCACAGCTAGTGTTAATTATTGTATGAATTTATTAAAATACTAAATAACCCCACAAACGTTCTCCTTTCTTGTGGAAAACGAAAAGTTTGAATAAATCGTTACGATTTCACGAAATCAAAAATGAATTTTCGCAAAATCACAAAATTATTCTTCGCTTTTGTTTTATATTGCAGATTTTCGATCGCTTGGTCGAGGTTACTGCCTAAAGGCTATGCGAACTACATCAGTGAAGATGGAAAGAAGTACTACAATGACCTAATCAATGGGTTGCTTGAGAAGGGAATTGAACCTTTGATAACGCTGTATCATTGGGACTTACCTCAGGTCATACAAGACTTAGGTATAGTTAAATTTTATAAAATAACATAGTCTATTTGTCCCTTGTGGGGTCACCAGAATGTGTAACTATCAGTCAGCCTATCCTAATAACCTGAAATTTATTTAGCTGTTGTTCACTAATATAATTTAATAATACTCGTAAAAGATATACTTAGTTTTGTATGATTACTAAATATAGTTTAAGACCGCCCATTGTACTTCACAGTCTGTAAATATCTTTAAATGTGTTTAATGTTAAAATGTAGTTGTGGTGTACAATAAAGTATAAATAAATAAATAAATAAATAAATTACTATATGAAAGAGATATTAATAATAACATTTAATATGAAGATGAATTAAAATGATATTACAATTTAAAACATGAGAATGAAATAATTTATTGTAATTAAATTCAGATGCACGGTTAGTTTAGAGATTACGAAGCAAGTGCGGTGTGCGAGCACCGTTCAGGAAGTTCGCCACATCCCTCACTTATGTAATCAATTTTAATTACGATTGATTAAAATACATTAAGTGCTGCGATACGTAACGTAGCAAAAGTTTCTTGGAGTCAAGGGTAGGGTTGGCAACCCGCTTGCGATGCTACTAGTGTTGCAGGCGTTCAAAAGCTTCGGTAACCGCTTACCATCAGGTATGCCGTACGCTTGTTTTCCAACTTAGTATCATAATAAATGAAACTATATTTTTTTGCTAGCAAATGAAAAAAAAAATTCTACTTAAATTACATTGATAAGTAATAAAAAGTAGGTTGACGGAAAAATAGTCACGTAAATAATGTCTAATAATACGCATTATTAGATATAACTCTAAAAGTACTTGTCAGATCTCAATTAAATTAAATTGATCGAAATCGGTCCACCCAGTCAAAAGTTCTGAGCTAACATACATAAAAAAAAAAAAACATACGTGTCGAATTGAGAACCTCCTCCTTTTTTGAAAGTCGCTTAAAAATCTTCGAAATCGGTGCACCCAATTAAAAGTTCTTAGGTAACATACATAAAATAATAGTCGAATTGAGACCCTCTCAAGGGCTTAAGGGCGAAATGTAGGGGTTAGGGTAGTTTAAACTGAATGGAGAAGAAAATGTTCTTAACAAGGTTTCTATGTAGATTATTAGGGAAGGGGAAAGTAGAAATAATTAAAAAGTTAAGAAGTAACCAGGGAATGTAGAACTGATTCTTCCACAGATGTACGTTTCATCCTACAATTTATTATACTTAATCACATTTCTAACGTGATATATTTCTGTTTTAGGTGGTTGGACCAACCCTTTGATATCCGACTGGTTCGCGGACTACGCACGCGTCGCCTACTCTCTGTTTGGAGATCGTGTTAAAATCTGGTTAACAATAAACGAACCATTGATGTACTGTGATACAGCGTACAATACTGCCTATTATGCACCAGGCGTCTATAGCCCTGGAAGAGGCAGCTTCCTCTGTAACAAACATGCAATGGTCGCTCATGCTAAAGCTTACAGAATATACGATGAGGAGTTCAGACCCAAATTCAACGGTAATTTTATAGAATTTTTTTTTATTTCAACGGCAGTTTGCAAACTGCCTCAAAGGATTTTTACTAGTCCTTTGAGGCAGTTTGCATTGATCCTGCTATCTGCTCTGGGGGCTGTGTGTTTGATTTCTTTCGTAATTCTAGGTTGATTTACATTTATATGTGTATCATTCACGAGTAAATCGTTAAATGCCAATTTATTGTTTTCATTTCAGGCAAAGTATCTCTTGCCAATCAAATTATGTGGTTCGAACCAGCTACTGAAGATGACGTTGAAGTTACAGAGATAGCCAGACAACTTATAGTATGTGTTTTCTATAAGAATATATGTTACTTTACTTATCAATTAATATTATTTTATGAAGGTTAAGGCGCAGCAGGAAACATCTTTTCCTAAATTTGGAGCCCAACCGGGAAAGTACCTCAACCTTACAGAATATCACTACTAAATAACGCTGTAGAAATGTTATGTTCCAAGGGGAGGGGGGCGGTACGGTAGCTAGAGGTGTGTTTGCAATTCCTCTGATCATCTGATGTTACAGGCGTCCATAGGCTACGGAAACCACTTCCCATTATGCGAACCGTACGCTTGCTTGCTGCTTTTATAGAATAAAAAATCGTGTGTTCTCCGACGCACGACTGGAGTTTACTCCTTCAGATCGACTGTTTAAATTGGCAGAATAAAAGGCTTACTAGTCTAAGAAAAAGATTAATACCATATCAAATGGTAAATAAACGAATTAATGAAAATACCTAAATATATTTTTAATTCTATTTACATTTATTATGAATAACGCCATCTATGGCGTTACGACAACAATGCGTATGCGCCAAAAAGTGAAAGGTGTGCAGAATAGGTTGCGCACATTATTTTTATTCTATTTACATTTATTATGAATAACGCCATCTATGGCATTACGACAACGACGCGTACGCACCGAAAAGTGAAAGATGCACTGAGGGCCTAGTGCGAAGTTTTGTTTAATTTGCCTTACAGAAACACGAGTTTACGTGAAGATTGTTTTGTATGGGAATTTAAACAGTGCAACTTAGTTCTCGCGTTTGCCACTAGATGCCTCTGTATCGATTGTATCGTATTATATTCTTTATCGTCTAGGTTGCACTGTTTAAATTCCCATGCGCACAAAAACGTAACGAGGTCATTCGTTCAATAGATTTTACACCTCATATTTTTTTCATACCGGGGGCCTTATATGAAAATCGATTCTTAAGGAGTAAACTCCAAAAAACCAATGTCAAATATGACAGACAGACAGTTGGTCCCCACTACTTTTGCTAGGGCTATGTATACTTTTATTGCAACAAAAACTGCATCTGTATCAGCCAATCGTTACATAAAATTACAGTTATTCAGAAGTCTTTTTTTGGAATAGAGGAAATATAAAGAGCATTTCAATGTTCAATAAAAAATTCAAAGCCTAAAAGTATGAAGACTTCAAATACCTCAAAAAAATAAAAAAACGGGTTGCACTCTGGGAATGCCGGTAGAAATGAATACTTAAAATAAAAAAAAATAATAAAATAATAAAAACTTGAATATTTATTTATTTATTTATACTTTATTGTACATCACAACTTCAAATAACATTTACAGACTGTGAAGTACAATGGGCGGACTTATGGCTATTTAGCCATTTCTTCCAGACGACCCAAATATAGTTAGTTGTTATTGTTGTATAGTTGTCAATGAATAGTTGTTATTGTCAGTGAAAGTCAATTTGACTACACTCCAATGCAGGCTTTTAGTAATTATTCTTCTTGCATTTTACACACTTTTTTAACACCATTGTAGGTAATTATTTATATTTTTTAATAATTTTTATATATTGACCTTAATAATGTCGTTGCTAAGCAATACACGTGTATATTGGTTGTCGGTCTTTAGTGAATCGTTCCACTAAAGGCCCCTTTATCTTACGTTTTCGTACAGCCCACGCCATTACAAATAATTCAAAAGCAAACCTATCTATACTAATATTATAAAGAGGTAAAGTTTATAACTTTGTATATACGGGGTAATCTTCGCAAATACTGATCCGATCATGAAAATTCTTTCACTAACAGAAAGCTACACTATTCAGGAGTGACAAGATAAAAGGAAAAAGATAAAAATATATAAAGATTTTAAATCACCAGTATTTGAACCTGCGTCCTCTGACGTGCCGTGTCAACAATTCAATCTAATCAAGCATTATTATTTGCCTTAGAAATTAATTGGTGATTTTAAAACATTTATATTTATCTGATTTGCTGAAAATAGTGAGAGGCTACACTATTCAGGAGTGACATAGGCTATATTTTATTGTAATTGTACAAAAAAATTCAGTAAAAAAGAAAAATATTAAAATATATTATGAAAATGACAAAGAAACGAACGCCATCTATCGCTGTTAGATTTAACTATTTAATACTCTATTTTATTTACTGTCTATTTGAATCTATCGATGACGAAGTTTTTACGCTTTTTGATAGATGGCGTTGGAGCAACATATTATTTATTTAAGTGGTTTAAAATTTGTTCTTTATAGTATGTTATTTGGTTCTGTAATTTAAAATAATAAATACACGATATTATTACGATTTTATTCATCGCTGTAGGCGCCCGCTGCCGTTTATTTTTTATTTTATATATTTTCTCTTTACTTTCTGTTTTACTTTATCGGTACTCCGGACGTAGTTTTGGTCAAAAGTTTTCTTCAAAACTATTTTTGCATTTTAATTTCTTCTAAGTACTATAACTACTTCTGTTTTAATATTTCTTATAGTTATTATTTGTTGTTTAGTCTTTTCAGAAATAATTCTAATTTGTGTTTATCATAATTTTTTGTTTCTTTAGCTTCAGTCTTACTTTCTTCTCTTTACTTTCTGTTTTATTTTATCGGCTTAGATACATTACTTACAGGTAATTAAAATTTCGGGATATTTATTTCGATTTTTCAATATTACAATACAAATATTTCTCTATTTTATTTTTGTCTAACACTTCGTCGATCTGAAAGCAAATTGCATTATTGAAATATATCGTCACGTGCACTATACCCCGTCCGGCGACTAATTAGCTTTTTGACAGCTCACGCCTATAAATTACAGTTTTTTACACAGTTATTACAGTTTTTCGGAATAACGTATGTACTAAAAATTTTACAGTAATGTCATACTTTATTGACGATTTGATTGATTGAGTGAAGCACCCTGTGCATAAGAAACAACCACAGACTATGAAACAGTTCTTGAAATAATAAATCGATAATAAATCGATCATATGATAAAAATAATTTTACGTCATGTGATTATCTATACTAATATTATAAAGAGGTAAAGTTTATAACTTTGTTTGTATATACGGGGTAATCTTCGCAAATACTGATCCGATCATGAAAATTCTTTCGCTAACAGAAAGCTACACTATTCAGGAGTGACAAGATAAAAGGAAAAAGATAAAAATATAACTCAAAAATGGTAAATGTACTACCATCTCTCGCCGCCATCTATATATATATATATATATATATATATATATATATATATATATATATATATATATATATATATATATATATAGAAGACTATTTATTAGTCTATCGACGTCGTTTTCGGGATTTTTGATAGATGGCGTTGAAGTAACATATTATTTATTTATACCCCGTCCGGCGACTAATGATCTTTTTGACACTTCAAGAAATTTTGACATTAGTGACTGCCTCACACGTTATTTATTCGATTCGAAATAATAATCGATTTTATTTAAGAAGAACTTTCAATCGAATTAATTAAATACATTTAATTTAAAAATATTATTTATTTATGCGATTATTAGTTTTTTTAATTATAAATGAAATATATAAATAATAAATAAATGAATTAACAGAGTTATTGCTCTATATTCTTGGTTTGCAATTAAATTTCAAGATTTCGACTTAATTCCTTGCAAGTAATCAATCTTGGGGGTCATAGATACTATTTTTATTTCCTTTTTTGTATTAAATTTATAGAAACAATAATCACATGACGTAAAATTATTTTTATCATATGGTCGATTTATTATCGATTTATTATTTCAAGAACTCTTTCATAGTCTGTGGTTGTTTGTTATGCACAGGGTACTTCACTCAATCAATCAAATCGTCAATAAAGTATGACATTACTGTAAAATTTTTAGTACGTTATTCCGGAAAAAAAAACTGTAATTTATAGGCGTGAGCTGTCAAAAAGCTAATTAGTCGCCGGACGGGGTATAAATGCTATAAAATTTAGTATGTTATTTGGTTCTGTAATTTAAAATAATAAATACACGATATTATTACGAGTGTATACGTCCAATACTTGCTATAAACAATGAACCTAATAGAACTTAGTAAATACTAAGAACTACACAACATAGGTAATGCATCACAAAGAAAAAGATAATTAACGCCCAACGAAGTGGGCACGGGTCGGCTAGTCTATACTAATGTAATAACGTATAATAAAGCTGAAGAGTTTGTTTGTTTGTTTGTTTGTTTGAACGCGCTAATCTCAGGATCTACTAGTCCGATTTGAAAAATTCTTTCAGTAATAGATAGCCCACTTATCGAGGAAGGCTATAGGCTATATATCATCACGCTAAGACCAATGGAGCGGAGTCCACGCCGACGAAGTCGCGCGCAGAAGCTAGTCAAATTATAAAAAATATATATAAAACAGAAAACTTACTACATAAAAAAAAATTCAGGCTGGAATGTACTCTCACCCTATATTCTCTAAAGAGGGTGGCTGGCCACCAGTCATAGAGAGGATCATAGCGGAGAAGAGCAAGAAAGAAGGCCTAAGCCATTCAAGATTACCGCCTTTTACACAAGAAGAAATCGAACTTATTCGAGGTTTGAACGATTCTTATTCTTTCATTATTCTTTTGAAAAATATCGGTAGAGCTAATTTATTGCTTGTGTGCACGTGTTTCAATTATTTGTATAATTATATTGTTTCAATTTTTAACTCTGAATACAAATGTTGGCATAGTGAAAAATAATACATAATTAGATAAGCATTTTTTTTTATCGGAAACGTGAATTCAGTCATCATAAAAAATTATCAAAGTAAGTCTTCTTAGCCTTAAAGCTAAACAACTATAAATACACATTCGGGCTCTTTAGAGATTTCAGATCAATATAACACAATCAGAGATAAAGTAAACTTCCAGTTCTATTAGTCTGATCATTAAATTTAAAGTTTCGTGTATTTACCATACTGCGTGACATAAGCGAAAGCTGTTGCTTTCTGGCATCATTGGAAGCCATGAAATTTGATGAATCAAATTTTAATCATGTGCTTTTTATTTACAGGTACTTATGACTTCTACGGTCTCAACTATTATACTTCAAGAACTGTCGTTGCAGCAAAAGAAGGAGAAACGATAGGCCCATGGCCTTACACAGGCTCATCTGATATAGGCGTTCATCTTAGTGTTAACCCAGAGTGGACGAGCGCAGGGACTGAGTGGTTCTATGTACGTATTCGTTAGTTTATATGTAAAAAAAAACAGGTTGCACTCCGAGAGTGCCAGCAGAAGTGAAAACTTGAATAGTTGGTACTGTCAGTGAAAGTCAATTTGACTACACTCCAATACAGGATTTTTTTTAGTAATATTCTTCTTGCATTTTACACGCTTTTTAACCCCATTGTAGGTAATTGTTTAATAAAAATTATTTATATTTTCTAATAGTTTTTATATATTGACGTTAACAATGTCATTGCTAAGCAATATACATGTATATTTTTTGTGGGCCTTTAGTGGAACGAGCCCTTTATCTTACGTTTTCGTACAGGCCCCCTGACGCGAATTTAACATTTTTTACTCATTACTAAAGCTCGGATTAATAATTATGTAAATACATATTTTTAATTTACACGATTTTCGGTTTTGAATGTCTTCTATACATTGATTATTACATATAGACTCGGAAAAACTAATTTTTATTTTCCATATCTTTCCATATTTTGCCATATTTCATGGGTAAGTCCATATTTTACAAAAAAATATCACAATCATATATAATTTTACGTATTTACATTCTCGCCACCACACGGACGCGCGGGTTTCATTTCTCTCGCGTATTATTCGTCGTATATAATTTGATTTGAAAAAAAAAGTTTCTGAAGCAGAAGGCGGTGTTGCTGAAATAGCTAAACAAAAACTAATATTCTACTGACATTACAACTATATATAACTGAGGTAGGGCACAGCAGGAAATTTCCTGCTCAATATATGGAGCAGTCCGACTGGGGTAGTACCTCGACCTTACAGAAGACCACAACTAAATAATACTGTTTTCAAGCAGTATTGTGTTCCTGTTGGTAAGAGCAGAGCTCCTGGGGGGGGGGGGGGGGATTGGGGATAGGGTCGGCAACGCGCTTGCGACGCTTCTGGTGTTGCAGGCGTCTATAGGCTACGGTCTTACCATCAGGTGAGCCGTACGTTTGTTTGTCGACTTAGTAACATAAAAAAAATAGACTTTAGACAAAAATAAAGGCTTCGTTACACTAAAAACAATTAATAAAGTTAAGTGCGTACTGAGTTTTGAGGGTAGTGCAGACGTGCCTTACCCAATTACGGAACTAGGCGTCTTTAAGTACGCTCCCATTATATCATGTTTTTTTTTTATATTTAAGTAGGTCAAAAAAAGCATACGGCTCACCTGATGGTTAGCGATTACCGTAGCTTCAACACCAGATGCATTGAAAGCGCGTTGCCGACCATACTCCCAATCCCCCCCCCCAGGAGCTCTGGTCACCTTATTCACCACAGGAACACAACACTGGTTGAAAGCAGCATTTTTTAGCAGTGATCTGCTGCATGTTTGAGGTACTCCCCCAGTCGGGCGGCTCCAGTTTTTGAGCAGGATATTTCCTGCTGTGCCCTTACTTATTTGCCTTTATTGTGACGTGGAAAGATCTTACAGCCAATATAAGGCTATATTTAGACCTAATCGACAGTTTTAATTACGATAATTTAAAAAAGCGTGTGATTGTGTACTGCAATCAATTGAATAAGACAGATTTAGTGGAAGATGAATAAACTTCATTTTTATTTTTTTAAATTACCTAAACATATCGCTATCTTTTTATAAATTTTTTAATGTAACTGTTACTGCAGTAACTTTTCACAATAAACAATGTTTAATATAAAAGATATTTTTATTTTATACTCCATATTTTTTCCATATTTTACATTTTTTTGGTCCATAATTATTATACGTACATATTTTGAATTTTTTAATACATATTTATCTGAGCCCTACTCATTACAAATCTATACATTTAAATAAAATTGGAGAGTCTGTTTGTAATATTAAAATAAACGCTTTTTACTAAATGCATATGGATTTATACACGGTACATAAACCAAAATAACATGTTTTACAATTTTTGTCTGTATGTCTGTCTGTTTGTTCCGGCTAATCTCTGAAACGGCTGGACCGATTTTGACGGGACTTTCACTGGCAGATAGCTGATGTACTTAATAAGACGTAATGTAGGCTACTTTTATTTTAGTTTTTTTTTTATAACTGCGAACTGAACAATAACTTTTTTGTTACATTCCACGCGGACGAAGTCGCGGGCACAGCAGCTAGTTTATACTAATATATAAAGCTTTCTGGAACTACTGGGCCGATTTGAAAAACTCTTTCAGTGTTAGATAGCCCATTTATCGAGGAAGGCTATAGGCTATGTATCATCACGCTAATACCAATAGGAGCCAAGTCCACGCCGACGAAGTCGCGCGCAGAAGCTAGTAATTTTATAAAAGTGCCCAACGCCGCTAAAGAAGTTTTTTTTTTGTTTTCACAGCATCAGCCCACACGGCATAATTATATCGCTGTCCCCGGGCAATAAAGCGTTAATATCAATAATTTTGTTTGCTCACAAACGAAAAAAAAAACAACTTCAATTACATCGACAAGTAATACAACGTAATAAGAAGAAAAAATTGTCAAGTCAATACGCGCTATTAAAGATTACTCAAAAAGTAATAATCAGATGTCAATCAAATTTAAACAAGACTACATCAAAAGTATTAGCTTTTGATGAAAGTAAAAATCATCAAAATCGATAAATCGAGTAAAAAGTTATGCGGTATAATACAACGTACGTCGAAGAAAAAGTAGTCAAGTAAATATGTATTATCTCTACTAATATTATAAAGAGGTAAAGTTTTTAACTTTGTTTGTATATACGGGGTAATCTTCGCAAATACTGATCCGATCATGAAAATTCTTTCGCTAACAGAAAGCTACACTATTCAGGAGTGACAAGATAAAAGGAAAAAGATAAAAATATATAAAGATTTTAAATCAGCAGGATTTGAACCTGCGCCCTCTAACGTGCCGTGTCAACAATTCAATCTAATCAAGCATTATTATTTGCCTTAGAAATTAATTGGTGATTTTAAAACATTTATATTTATCTGATTTGCTGAAAATAGTGAGAGTGTATTGAAACATATCAAATTTCACCGTACCCTTCTTAATATGTGAAATGGATTATAACGCCCAACGAAGTGGGCACGGGTCTCTAAAAGATCAAATTTTACAGGAGAAATAGAACAAGCTAATTTATTTATAGTGCAACATACAGTGATCCAAACAGGCGTTCAATATGTCAAATGAAAGCGAATTTTTTTACCAATTTATTAACCGACTTGCAAAAAAGGAGTAGGTTCTCAATTCGACTGTATTTTTTTTTTATGTATGTTAGCTCAGAACTTTTGACTGGGTGGACCGATTTCGATCAATTTTGTTTTAATTGAAAGGTGTTGTGTGTCATGTGGTCCCATTTTTTTTAAATTAAGATCTGACAAGTACTTTTAGAGTTATATGTAATAATGCGTATTTACTTGACTACTTTTTCGTCGACCTACGTTGTATTATACCGCATAACTTTTTACTCGGTGTACCGATTTTGATGATTCTTACGTTAATCGAAAGCTAATACTTGTCATGTAGTCTTCGTGAAATTAGATCGAGATCTGATTACAACTTTTTGAGTAATCTTTAATAGCGCGTATTTACTTGACTATTGTTTCGTCTTATTATACCTCGCGCGTTATAACGTGGCACGACTGAAGTTCGCGCAGAAGGCTGCGCAGTAACATTTTTTAAGGGACCGGGGGGAAGGCGATTTTGGCATGAGACGCATGCGGGGAGGCTAGGGATTGACCATATGTAAACACAATCGACCGCTTAATCAACCGAATTGCGCAATCGATTAGTTTTATTTAGGATTTATTGATTTTTGTTTATATAAGATATTAAACGTATTAGATTTACAAATATAGTTAATTTTGTCGTTAATAAACGAGATTTCGACATTAATTAAAAAAAAAAACTACAAAAATCAAATTTTCTCAGTTGAAAGACACGATTTACTTGAATATCAGTTATCTATTAACGACTACACTATTTGAGAAAATTTAAAACCTCCTTTTAAAATTAAAAATAAATATATTTTTATGACTTAATTTTAATCGATTTCAATAAAAATCGATTAAACAACACCTTATTGCACATCCCTTTTTGCTTACTTCATACAGCTTCGTGTTTTTTCGGAAATGCTCGGATACGGTAATCTGTCTCAGTCACACGTTAGTATTCGTGCCACTATCTCTGTCTTGAGCACTATCGGCTACAAAAGTTTTCGTTTCTAATGTTGTTAATTTTTATTATTAGTATTAGTAATTAGTGTTATAGTATTCAGTTTGTTTTATTTAGTTTTAATTGTTTTATCTAGTGTTAGTATTAATTTTGTTTTATTTAGTAGTAGTATTAAGTGTGTTTTGATTTTGGGATTTTTCCCCTCAGCGACAGTGATTAAATAATAATTAATAATAAGCGTAAATATGTGTTAAATAATAATAAGTGGTAATGTATATAAAAAGTATTAAGTGTAAATATTATTTATTGTGTTGTTTGTGATAAAAATCTAGCTGCCACTATCGAAAGGTAATAAGGTATTGAAATTGAATTTTTAATATAAAAGTTATTTTTGCAGCATCTTAAAGTGCTATGATGTTTATTTTATTGGTCACTGTATTAGGGAAATTTTATTCGTACATTGATTTATAATAAAAATAAAAATTGGTAATGACAGTTTTTTTTCGTGAGTGTACATGCGCAAAAGTTCGCAGAGCCTATGTTCAGACGTGCCAAGTTATTTCGCGGGTACTGTACGTTGTATTACTTGTCGATGTAATTGAGTCGGTTTTTTTTCGTTTGCAAGCAAACACAATTATCCTTTTAAAAATAATTTTAATGGTATAAATATTTAATGAAATAATTGAAAAAATGTATAATACAATTTATAGATGATACTATTTTAATTGCAACATCATAAAACACCAACCACTGATAGCCCGGGAGCCAGTGACAGGTTGACATGACCAATTTCCTCTCAAACGAGATTTCGTAACTCATGTTTATATGGGCTTTTTTTAATAAATTTTCGTCTTTGTCAGCCGCCACTCCGTGGGTGGGTTGGGCAGTAGCAGTCTCCCAAACATCGAGAAAAAAAAAATTTTTAGTCATCACTTCATAATTTGTCGGATTATTATAGTTTACCTAATGTCTTGAAGGAAAAATAAGGTCAGCTGACCATAACATGGTGGATTATACGTCAGCTGGCTGCTTGAACATGAGGAAAAAAATTTTTTCAATGATATATGTATACATGCTACTATGAATGAAAATTAACATCAGCTGGCTGTATCGCGGTGGAAAGTTTGTCAGCTGGTACCTGTGGTGTGGTTTTATGAAACCACGGTAAAAGTGAAACTTTTTTTCGCATTATAAACATTTAACTACAATTTTTTGGAATAATATTCCATTAAGGGTATAAAAATCGCTTTATCAATCTTACCGCGCGGCCGACCGTCACGCGTCACGCGACACTCACCAAAAAGTTTGAGACGATGTAATAAAAGTTTAACTTTAATAAGTGAGGTAGGACACAGCAGGAAACATCCTGCCTAAAATCTGGAGCAGCCTGACACGGGTAATACCTCGACCTTACAAAAAATCACAGCTAAATAATGCTGCTTTCAAGCAGTGTTGTGTTTCTGTGATGAGTAAGGTAACCAGAGCTCTTGGGTTTATTGGGTGTAAGGTCGGCGACGCGCTTACAATGCTTCTGGTGTTGCAGACGTCTATAAGCTACGGTAATCGCTTACCATCAGGTGAGCCGTACGCATGTTTGCGGACCTATTTGTATAAAAGAATATAATATAACTGTAAAGTAAATTACATTATTGTCCCATGCTATTTGAATCCTATATGCCAGTATTTGTATTTATGTACATAATATAATTTATTTCAGATATATCCTGAAGGTTTTCGCAAGCTACTCGTTTGGTTGAAAAATGAATATGGAGATATGGAAGTATTTATCACAGAGAACGGCCTCGCTAGTTATGACATCGGTTTAGATGATCACGATCGCGTAGAGTTTTATAATGAACATTTGGAACAGGTAAGGAATTACAAATATTTTGAATTAGAATTATTGAAATATGTGAACTAATAGTTATAGTTAGCTTGGGTTTAGATCTTGTCTGAGTTTTGTGGATTTGTAGATGAGACTGAAGACAATCTGGATTCGTATCTCGATCTACTATCGGTTGTGGACCTTTAGATAGTTTCGTTTATGTTGACTACTTTCAAATCATTTTTTATTAGTAATTGTCTAATTAGTAGATAGAGTTTTGGTATAATTTAGTAAAAAAGTTAATTGACATTTATTTCATGAATGACATGTATACCTTTCTCTCGGCATTTTATTTTTTTGATTATTTGTTTGGAACGTAAAACGTTTATTTCGTTATGCTGAATTTAATATCTTCTTCATATAATAGTGTCTATTATAGGTAATGTAATTAGTAAAAATATATTCTATAAATCTTTTCTTGTAATTTTGTTTTTAGGTTCTTCTTGCCATCCAAGAAGACGAAGTCAATGTAACAGCGTTCACAGCCTGGACTTTGATTGACAACTTCGAATGGATAGACGGTTACAGGTTTTTTTTTTCTTATTGCCGTTTAATGTTCGATCATTAGTTCCTAAAAAAGCTACAAGAGGGTACTGCTAAGTATAAGCTGCAAATAATAGTTTTAAGGAGTGCGTAGAGGCATTCAATTACAGATTTTCCAATTTTTTTCAAATTTTAGGTCCAAATTTGGGTTGTATCAAGTAGACTACGAGGATCCAGATTACAAGCGGACACCAAGAGCATCTGCGCATTACTACGCCAGTGTTATCAAGAATCACTCCTTAGATGTAGATAATATAGTCTCGAACAAGATTTAATTTTTTGTATTATATTGTTTTCTAATCTTTGTTTTACGAGTATATTGTTTACTAATGTTATAATTGTTTTTGTATTATATTGTTTTCTAATGTTTCTAATGTTTTTTGAATTTTATTCATTGAAATGTAACAAACTTTACGGATTTTATCGCGGTTTATTATGTTTTTTATATTATTTTAAATATTATAGTAACAAATAAATTTCTTATCAGTATTCTAATTGAGTTTTTTTTCATGTAAGTGAATTTTGTTATAATTTAGAGTACAAGAGTCACTTGACCGGTTTCACTTTACCAGTTGTTGTTTAACAGAATAATATCTACTATAGTCGGACTTTTAATTCGATTCCAGATTTGACAATTTCAGTGTTGCAGCGTTATGACAAGTAATAAATAGTGACGTTGCGAAATTATTCGATACGGAAATCGATTATTTCCGGATCGATTCTTCTCGTTTATAATTTTACTCTAGTAAACTAAGTAGGTATATCAGGAAATTAAATATTTCTAAACGGATAATTTAGTTATGACGATTAATTTTATGAAGGATCTGAGAGTTTTCTTTAATAATTGTGTGTGAAATAAATAAATAAATAAATGTGATCGTGAAGGAACATGAGAAATAAAACAAATATAGTCGTATTTTTAATTAGACGAAGCCAAATGACAGTAGCTAATGTCACTTTGTAAAATAAGGATACCATATTTAAAGTAATAGTGATGCGTTCAGTTCTCGTTCAATCAGATGAATGAGCAATGAGTGTGAATAGTCAATCACTTCAAACTATAAATGAATATATTGTTACGTGTTAGGGTTCGAACGATTTGGAGAGAAACACCTGCTGACTCTTTTAGAGACTTTATTCACTAGCACTAGGTCCGACACAAAGCACTAGGTACAAACACTGGGTACAAACACTAAGTAGGTACAAGGTACAAACACTAAGCACTAGGTACACTCACTAAGCACTAACGATGTCCGAGGTCGTAGCCAATGTCGTAGGTTTCCGCTGGTATCACTCTTGATCACTAGTCTTCACTTCGAAGTCGCTTCGTCGATCACTCAAACTGAACTGCCTCCGCTCGGCCACCCGCCTCTTTGGTCATACATTCATTTTCATCCACAACTTCAAAGGCCTCCAATTGCGCAGAAGTTTCATTTTTCACGTACTTGTAGGCGTTGCGGATCATTACTTTTCCAGTAACAGTGAAAGCTTTTCGTGGACGCTTTTTTCTTGGGGACAAGAAAATATCCACGTCTTTTTATGATGTACTTGGCTGAGGATCCATTTTGATGGAAAACCAAAACAAATAGATTCACTCAAAGTTCACAAAGAAACTATAAACGTAACAACAAACACAACGTAACAAAACTTTAACAAAACCCAACAAAATAACAAAATATCGATTCCCAATGAAATAAGATATTCGTGCAGTCAGACTGGGAGAATGAAGCCGAATGACAAGATACATAATTGTGTTTGCTCGCAAACGAAAAAAAACCGACTTCAATTACATCGCCAAGTAATACAACGTAATAAGACGAAAAAATAGTCAAGTAAATACGCGCTATTAAAGATTACTCAAAAAGTTGTAATCAGTTTTCGATCTAATTTAAACAAGACTACAAGACAAGTATTAGCTTTCGATTAAAGTAAGAATCATCGAAATCGGTACACCGAGTAAAAAGTTATGCGGTATAATATAACGTAGGTTGACGAAAAAGTAGTCACGTAAATACGCATTATTAGATATAACTCTAAAAGTACTTGTCAGATCTCAATTAAATTAAAATGGGACCACATGACACGCAACACCTTTCAATTAAAACAAAATTGATCGAAATTGGTCCACCCAGTCAAAAGTTCTGAGCTAACATACATAAAAAAACATACCTAAGAGGGGTAGTACCTCGACAACTGAGGTAGGGCACAGCAGGAAATTTCCTGCTCAAAATATGGAGCAGCCCGACTGGGGTAGTACCTCGACCTTACAGAAGACCACAGCTAAATAATACTGTTTTCAATCAGTATTGTGTTCCTGTTGGTGAGTAAGGTGACCAGAGCTCCTGGGGGGATTGGGGATAGGGTCGGCAACGCGCTTGCGATGCTTCTGGTGTTGCAGGCGTCCATAGGCTACGGTCTTACCATCAGGTGAGCCGTACGCTTGTTTGCCGACCTAGTTACATAAAAAAAAAAAAAAAAAAAAAATACCTGTCGAATTGAGAACCTCCTCCTTTTTTGGAAGTCGGTTAACAAAATGGCGATAGAATACTAAGAGAAAATAGAAAACTATCTAGGCTCTTTTATTATAAGTTTTGTTTTTTAATATAAAAAACAAAAATATTAACTTTTTATAAAATAAAGCTAATACTAATTAATAAATAATTATTATGAATAATTATGTATTTATTTAAATAAAAATCAATAATTTAGTATTTAATTGGCACACCAATATTATGATTACATAAACATAAATCGCGATTGTTTATCGATTTTTGTGTTCATCACTACACTATTAAATCTGGTATCATTATTTTACAAAATGACAGTAGCTAATGTCAAATCTGGAATCGAATTAAAAGTCCGACTATAACAGAATAATACTTCAGCCTATCGCAGTCCACAGCTGGACATAGGCCTCCACAAGTTTGCGCCAATAATGGCGTGAACTCATGTGTTTTACCCATAGTCACCACGCTGGGCAGGCGGGTTGGTGACCGCAGGGCTGGCTTTGTCGCACCGAAGACGCTGCTGCCCGTTTTCGGCCTGTGTACTTCAAAGCCAGCAGTTGGATGGTTATCCCGCCATCGGTCGGCTTTTTAAGTTCCTAGGTGGTAGTGAAACTATGTTATCCCTTAGTCGCCTCTTACGACACCCACGGGAAGAGAGAGGGGGAGGCTATTAGTTAGTTTGTTAAATAAATTAGTAGTTAGGTATGTGATTATCCAAGTATGTTAATTTGCTCATAGTCCTTGATTTAAACTTGATTTAGACTTTATTAACCATGCGTTTGAAAGTTAGCATTTTGTTCACCAAATACCGTTTATTGATATATTTACAAATGTACTTTATTGACTTAATACTGTTACAGAGTTCAGAAACGTTGATATGTGCTTTAAAAATGCGCGAAAGTACCGGTGTAAATGGAACAATCCAGCGATTGTCGACATAATATAAAGAGCTAGTTCGTAATCGGATTGTCGTTCTTTTACCACCATTTTCAGGTAAACGACGTCTGTAAAATGGATAACCATTCTCACCTGTAACAGTATCTGTGGTATAAGATTTAGTATATCTTTTACATAAAGACTGAAATAAAAATGCAAAAACGAATAAAAAAATTAAATAAACTAAAAAACTTTTTGTAGTTGACTCCTTAAGAATCGATTTTCATATAAGGCCCCCGGTATGAAGAAAACATGAGGAGTAAAATCTACTGAACGAATGACCTCGTTACGTTTTTGTGCGCTATCTGCTACAACGTTTACGACGGTACCGGCTACGACGGTTACGAAGGTATCGGTTACGACGTTTTCTAATAATGCCATCGATATCAATTCATTTATTTACAATTTGATATGGTATTAATCTTTTTCTCAGACTATAAAGTCTTTTTTGTGCATATGTAGGAGTCGATCTGAAGAAGTAAACTCCAGTAGTGCGTCGGAGCTGACACACACACTTTTTTTTGTTAAGGGGCTGTCTCCACGAGCGCATAATATAGTATAATAGGCCGTGTGGCAACCGGCTTAGAATAGTGCCACCCCCTCTCATCCCGTGGGTATCGTAAGAAGCGATAGAGGGAAAACCACTAGAGGGTGGGCAGCAGCGCCTTCTAAACACATGGTTACAACTGCGATCGCCAACCCGCCTGGCAAGCGTGGCGATTACGCCAAATCCCCCTACATGACAGACACGACTAAGAATTGTCCCCCAGTCCCCGGCGGCCCCGCTAGTCCTGGCTACGGTGGCGGTCACGGTAACGGCGGGGCAGGGGGCCATAATCTCCGGCAGAAGCCAGGCCACCACACCCAACGACGATACTTGGCCCTGGCAACATATAACACTAGGACGCTGCGGACCGACGCGAAGCTCATTGAGCTGGAAGAAGCTCTCAGCAGGTTAAGATGGGACATCATAGGTTTATCTGAAGTCCGAAGAGAGGGAGAGGACTCGATTACACTCAAGTCTGGCAACCTGCTGTACTACTGGGAGGGCGACCAACAGTCCCAGGGTGGTGTCGGGTTCCTCGTCCACAAGTCTCTCGTCAACAGCATCGACGTCGTCAGGAGCGTGTCGAGCAGGGTGGCGTACCTTATACTCAGAATATCCAAGCGGTATTCGCTGAAGGTCATACAGGTTTACGCACCGACCTCGACACATCCAGATGACGAAGTGGAAGCTATGTATGAGGATATCTCTACAGCCATACATAGCTCTAAATGCCACTACACTGTTGTGATGGGAGACTTCAACGCGAAGCTGGGCAGACGATGCGGTGATGAGTTGAGAGTGGGGAAATTTGGATACGGGCAACGGAACTCCCGGGGACGGCTGCTGGTTGACTTCATGGAGAAAGAGGGGCTTTTTATGATGAACTCCTTTTTCAGAAAGCCGGAACAGCGCAAATGGACCTGGTTGAGCCCCGACGGCACCGTCAGAAACGAGATAGACTTTATCATGTCGACGGACAAGCGCATATTTAATGATGTCTCAGTGATCAATGCTGTGAAAACAGGAAGCGATCACCGACTAGTCCGAGGCACATTGAATATCGATGTCAAGCTTGAGAGGGGTCGGCTGGTAAGGTCTACGCTCCGACCTGTGCCTGCTGAGATTCAAAACCCCGAAAGCTTTCAACTCGAACTCCAAAATCGCTTTGAAAGCCTGGCCGACTGCGTAGATGTGGACGAACTCAACGACGGGCTGGTGGAAACTGTCCGCGCGGTGGGGTCTAAGTTCTTCAAGATCCGCCGCCAAAACACAAGGAAGCTCTCCGACCACACACTCCGACTCATGGCAGAAAGACATGACATGCGGCTGCAGTCCTCGGCGGATGCTACCCGTTACCGGCAGTTGAACAGACAGATCTCAAAGTCCTTGAGAAGCGACCTCCGCCGCTTTAATAGAAAGCGCATTGAAGAAGCCATAGAGCAGAACAAAGGCTCGAAAGTGTTCGCACGAGATCTGTCTCTGGGACAAAGCCAATTAGCACAGCTGAGAGCCGACGATGGCAGCGTCATTTCATCAAAGTCTGAAATCCTGAGGGAGATCGAGAGCTTCTACGGGCAGTTATACACCACACAGAAACCCGCCAACATCAAGGCAAACGACCCCAGAGCCAAACTAACAAGACACGAAACCGAAGATATCCCAGACGTCAGCCTGTACGAGATTAGTAGTGCTCTCAAACAACTTAAAAACAACAGGGCGCCGGGTGACGACGGAATCACAACTGAGCTTTTGAGAGCGGGCGGTAAGCCAGTACTTAAGGTCCTCCAAAGGCTCTTCAATTCCGTCATCCTCGAGGGCAAAACGCCAACGGCATGGAATAGAAGCGAGGTGGTGCTGTTCTTTAAAAAGGGCGATAAAACCTTATTAAAAAACTATAGGCCCATTTCGCTTCTAAGCCATGTCTACAAGCTGTTTTCGAGAGTCATTACGAACCGTCTCGCACGCAGGTTTGACGACTTCCAGCCTCCCGAACAAGCCGGGTTTCGTAAAGGCTTCAGCACCATAGACCACATACATACGCTGCGGCAGGTTATACAGAAGACCGAGGAGTATAACTTGCCATTGTGCTTAGCGTTTGTGGACTATGAGAAGGCCTTTGATTCGATTGAGACCTGGGCTGTGCTGCGGGCTCTCCAGAGGTGCCAAGTGGACTGCAGATACGTCGAGGTGCTGAGGTACTTATACTCTAACGCCACAATGTCAGTCCGATTACAGGACCAGAACTCGAAGCCAATACCACTTCAGCGAGGCGTGAGGCAAGGGGATGTTATATCCCCGATGCTGTTTACCGCCGCGTTAGAAGACGCTTTCAAGCTTCTGGACTGGAAAGGATTCGGCATCAACATCAATGGCGAGTATCTTACCCACCTCCGTTTTGCCGATGACGTAGTCCTCATGGCTGAGACCTTCGAAGACCTGAGCACAATGCTCGAGCATCTCAACAGTGTTTCCCAAAGAGTGGGTCTTAAACTGAACATGGACAAGACGAAAATTATGTCGAACGTCCATGTCGTACCCACTCCAGTTCGCATTGGGAGCACTGTTCTCGAAGTTGTTGACCATTACATATACCTAGGACAGTCAATACAGCTAGGTAAGTCCAACTTCGAGAACGAGATCTCTCGTCGAATCAAACTCGGATGGGCAGCGTTCGGGAAACTACGGGAAATCTTCGCGTCCAATATCCCGCAGTGTCTGAAGACGAAAGTCTTCAACCAGTGTGTGTTGCCAGTGATGACTTATGGATCCGAAACGTGGTCGCTAAATATGGGCCTCATAAGAAGGCTCAAAGTCGCTCAGCGGGCGATGGAGAGAGCAATGCTCGGTATTTCCCTACGCGATAGGGTTAGAAACGAGGAGATCCGTAGGAGAACCAAGGTAACCGACATTGCTCGAAGAATCGCACAGCTGAAGTGGCAATGGGCAGGGCACATAGCTCGAAGAACCGATGGCCGATGGGGCGGAAAGGTTCTGGAGTGGCGGCCGCGTACCGGACGCCGCAGCGTTGGCAGGCCCCCCACGAGATGGACCGACGATCTGGTCCGGGTCGCGGGAAGCCGCTGGATGCGTGCTGCGCAGGACCGATCGTCGTGGAAAGCATTAGGGGAGGCTTATGCCCAGCAGTGGGCGTCCGTGAGCTGAAATGATGATGATGATGATGATGATGTTTATATGCCTAAGTATAGCCTTTACTCATATTTAAATGTAATTAATTATCAAATTTTTGTCTTAATGGTCATAACCATATCGATTATAAAAAGAAAAAATATAAAAATTAGAGGTTACTTCGTGTTTAAATTTTTTTTTTGAGGAAATTTCCTTATTTTATGTTTTTGATAAAAGTTAACCCTTGCAAATATCACGTAGTATATCATATATTTTTATTTTAAGATTTGGTCTGGAATTTTTCATGTCAAAACAAATAGAAGATTGGTAATTTTGCATTATGCGCGCTCTTAAATTCCACGCGGACGAAGTCACGGGCACAGCTAGTACATAATAAAAATAATGAGACTACCATTTACCAATCACACAACAATTTCACAATATGTTTGATCTAAATTCAAAATCTATTTGCTAACAAAAATAGAAATGAATATTGGCACTCCTTGATAAAAATGAAACCAAAATTACAGAGATGTAACACTGCTATTAAATTCAAGTATATAAGATATTTATTTCACTGGAACTCTATTAGAAAACCAGGGGCGTAGCTACCGCCGTATCAGCCGTATCAATGATACGGGGCCCCCGAACTACAGGGGCCCCCAACGTCTGTAAGAAAAATTAGTAAAATGAAAAAAAAAATTGTTATACGTGACTATAAGTTTTCACTTCAGAAATGACAAAAGTCAAAAAAGCAATCCCCTTTTTCCCGGAATAAGCATACGCCCAAAAGTTTGCAACACCCTATATCGTTTATTGTGGGATTTAGTTAATCTTGAACAATAAATTGCTGTTTTCTTATTACAATGGGCCAAACGAGCAGATGAAGCCATCTGATGTTAAACGGCTAACGTCACCCATGGATATTTGCAACATCTATACTAATATAATAAAGCTGAAGAGTTTGTTTGATTGTTTGTTTGTTTGTTTGAACACGCTAATCTCAGGATCTACTGGTCCGATTTGAAAAAATCTTTCAGTGTTAGATAGCCCATTTATCGAGGAAGGCTATAGGCTATATATCATCACGCTAAGACCAACAGGAGTGGAGTCCACGCCGACGAAGTCGCGCGCAGAAGCTAGTATTACATAAGAGGAGTTGCGAGTGTGTTGCCGGCCTTTAGAGAAAATATGTCTATACTCGACGCTTGAAAACCCCCAAATTATAGCGCTCAGGGAAAACCTCGGAGGAAGGTCATTCAAAGCTTCCATGCACGCGGAAAAATGCGCCGGAAAGAAGTGCGCGAAGCTAGCACATTGGTTGCAAACCATGTATCCAAGTGATGTTGATGAAACTTAGTCCTTCGGTGAAGGGTGGGATGGTAAAAACGTGATGGTAGCACCATATCAAACAGTTCTTCGCAGGACACTCACCGTTGTACACACGGTGAAAAACACACAGGGAGCCAATGTCTCTCATTATACATAGAAGTTCTAAATCGTTCGTGATTTTGGTATCGCCGACAACGCAAACTGCCCGGCGTTGGATGGAGTCAAATGGGTGGAGTTGGTATTCAGGGGCACCTGCCCACAGGTGTGAACAATATTCCACATGGAGGTGGACCTGAGCCTTATAAAGCAGAAGCTGATGTCCCGATGTAAAGTACTGGCCCGCCCTGTTCAGAACTCCAAGGTTTTTTGCAGCCAGTTTGGCTTTGCAATCCAAATGACCCCACTGGTCTGTAATTCTACCCCAAGGATCCCAATACTTTTAGCGATGATTAGTGTTGTTTTGAAAACTCGGTGCCATAGAAAAGGGGGTTTTCTTAGAGGTAAACAAGCAAATTTTTGTCTTCGAAGGGTTGAATTGGACGACGTTGCGTCTACCCCATTCGGAGACTTGCTCGAATTAAGCTTCGATTTCAGGAACAAGTTGTAATCTTCTCTCTTCCACTTCCAATCGAGGGATATTATCTGGGCCAGTGGATAATGCATCACCCGTACTACTATCTGCATAGCAACGAATATCGCTTGTTTGCAACATATCGTTAATACACAGAATGAACAGTGTGGGGGTGAGCACAACTCCAGCTTTAATAGGCATGATTTACGAACATACTCCGTCAACAGCGGATGGAATGGATTATGGAAACTGGTTATCCATTTACATAATCCCTCGGGGAGACCGTAAGAAGGTAACTTCGCTAAAAGAACTTTATGGCAGAACCGTTCAAAAGCTTTGCGATATCCAGGCTGACTGCCATAGCTTCCCTCTTGCTTTTAATAGCGGTTACTCAGCGGTGTATTAAGTACACTAGAAGATCTCTAGTGCTGCGACCTTGACGAAATCCGTATTGTCGTTCACTTATTAGCTGGAAATTTTCCCGGTAACCAAGGAGCTGAGTACTAACAACCCACTCAATAACCTTAGAAAGCGAGGAGGAAATTGCAATTTCCTGGTAATTGGATGGATCTGTGCTGTCACCCTTTTTGGGGATAGGGTGCACAATTGATACTATCCACGGAGACAGTACTATACCAAGAGAGATATGTAAGAGAGTGAGAATAGACGCGTTAGAATCGAAGTCGATTCAGGAGTACACGTTTTAAGCACGAGGGTCAGAATACTGTCAGGACCACTGCACTTCTTGACTTTGAGGGAATGCAGAACACGACGAACGACACTTTGTACAAAGCGCATATTAACGCATCGTGTGCTCGCACCGTGGAATATTCGGTGGTGCTTTTCCCTCATCGTTAAGAGTTGAATTCGACCCAAAAAGTCACAGAAGCCCAGAAATGAAGACTGACAGGAGTTACCTTCGACAGCTTTGGCAAGATACCAAAAGTCACGAGTTCCAGCTGGAAAGCCCAATAGTCTCTCGCTATTTCTGCAAATGTGTTTGAACTTTGCCCTAGTGATTTGCTTCCTGCAAGACCTGGAGGCAGCGTTGAATCTCTTCTCCAGGTTATACATCTATGAATCTCCCGCAACTATTGCTGCAGCCCAAGCTTGATAGCTCTCCAGCTTGAGATACAAGCTCTTTTAACATGCTTAAAATCCGAAACACAAAAAATTCATTCCATTAAGGAACTCATGGAGTTATTGCTGATAACATTCAATAGCCTTGCATCCAGTTTTCCGTAGGTAATAACAACATGTTTTCTATTCTTGACCCTTTCAGTTAGAAGTTACAACCGCAACAGCTGAAAGAAGTTTTTCAAAACTAAAACTGATAAAATAACTAATTATTATTATTAGAACTTCGATGGGACAGTAACGGCTATCAGACTTGTCACTATTGTTTCTTCTTGAAGGAAGGGATAACGTATAATCAATAAATATCATTTTTATTTCATTTTTATTTAATGCGAGCATTTTTTTTTTATTTGTTAGATATCTTTACCCTTCATTGTTGGGGCCCCCCCCAACAAATTTTGATACAGGGCCCCTCCATGGCACGCTACGCCACTGTAGAAAACATTATGACTTCACGCTAACGAAATTATGACACGTTAAGTAGTACACCATATAAGAAAATTGCGTTGAAAAAACTAATTAAAAAAACGAATTGAGAAATGAGAATAGAGAAATAATCCACGAAGCAGGTTCCAACACTTCACTTGTTTAGGTAAGAATACATTATAGACATGTTACTTGAGGTCATTTCAGTTCAGGACTGATCAGTAGGTACACATATTAAAACCTTATTTCTCACTATGTTATGATACTATTAAGGCATACAAATACTGACAAATGGATAATATTTTTTTGAAGTTATATTTCTTTTGGCGCGTTAGGGAAAAATTATGAGACTACTGCAAACCGTCACAAACTCACAAAAAACCAACACCCTGAAGTTAGCTAGTCCAACGAAGAAAAGTTAGCAACCTGATGTTAGCTAGCCAATGAAGTATAAACTTGCTTAACCTGCCTAAATAATGTATGTATTTATGTATGTATGTATTGTTGTGATTATGTATATATTTATGTATTTATTTATTTATTATTTGGCACAGTTACACGATACAAATCATGACATTTGATATACGAATAAGTTACAAAAGAAAATAGATAAATTTGCATCTCAATAACAACTATGCAAACATGCAAATAAAATTTAAAGAAAATATATGGCTAATTAAATATTATACAAAATAAACATTAAGTGAGACACGAAACAATAATGTTAAGTACTAAGATATTAAATAAAAGTGTTGTAAACCATTAATCCATGTTGTTTGCAAGCACACATATATTATCTGGATCTTTTATTGCCCTTACAAATGAGTTGAGACTCTGGTGGAAAATATCAAGTTTTTTGGATACCAAATTATATTGCCTACAAAAGCGTACTAGAGGATCGTTATATGACACATTATTTTTTGCAGAAGGCACTACAAACAGATGTTGCTTTCGATTAGACCTACTAGTGACCTTTAGCGAAACATGGCTCAAAACAGTGGTGTCGATTTTGGAATTAACCAATTTGTATAACATTAGAAGGTCACTAATTTGACGTCTCACGTATAGTGTCTCCAATTTAAAACGCTCCAGCCTATCCGAATAATTTAATAATATTTGGCGTAACCCCTGTTTTGAAGCAAGACTTCGTACAAACCGCTTCTGTATCGCTTCTATCCTATTAATATGATTTGCATAGAACGGTGACCATATCACGCTACTGTATTCAAGCAAACTTCTTACCAAACTAGTATACAAAGTAATCATACTACGAGTATATTTAAATGGTTCCGAAATTCTAAATATAAATCCCATCATTCGCCTTGCTTTAGAGATAATTGTATCGTAGTGTACTAAAGGTAAGTTTTGAGTCAAACCATACGCCTAGATCACGGACTACATCTACGCGAATCAACTGAACTCCCTGCACCATATACGACGACAGGATGAAATTTCTTTTTTTTTGTAAATGTGATAACTTGACATTTTTCAATGTTCAGGCTCATATTGTTTTCTTCGCACCAACGAGTCAAGACATCTATATCGGATGGTAGAGCGATACAATCATCGGTGGAATGAATTCTACGATAGATTTTGATGTCATCAGCAAAAGCTAGACATTCACACTTGAGCTTATTCAGGAGGTCGTTAATAAACATCAAAAAGAGTAATGGACCCAGATTCGATCCTTGTGGAACGCCAGAATCCGCGATAAATGGAGAAGATTCATAACCACTGACTGTCACAAGTTGTATGCGATTAAGCAAATATGAATGCAGCCACCGTAGAAGCGAACCATGAATACCTAAATGTTCAGCCTTAACACATAGAATCGTATGATCGACGCGATAAAATGCCTTAGCGAAGTCAACATAAACTGAATCGACTTGTCCTGACTGATCAAAGGTGGAACTAAGGTAATGCATGTAGCTTAGAAGATTAGTAGCTGTTGATCGAGATTTGACAAATCCATGCTGATGGGGGCTTATGACGATCTTCAGGTGTGAATACATGCAATCATAAACCAGACATTCAAAAACCTTCGCAAAGCAATTAAGTATGCTTATTGGCCTATAATTAGATACACATTTTTTATCTCCTGCTTTGTGTATGGGAACTATCTTAGCCATCTTCCACATAGCAGGAAAATAACCATTTCTCAAAGACTTATTGAAAAGGATGCCTAATGGTTCAATTAATGCAGAAGAACATTGTTTTATAAAGATTGGAGGAATTCCGTCAGGTCCAGCTCCCTTCCCGGTATTGATTGATTCCAAACAGGTCTTGATGGATTTGTCATCAATATGAATCACGGATAGAGTCATATTTGATCGCTCAAAGTCAGGTATGTATATTGATGGATCAGTACACCTATATACAGATGAAAAGAACTTCGCAAATAGGTTAGCGATATCTTGACCACATTCAGCAGTACGCTCACCATAGTGCATCTGTTTGGGAAGATCATTGGTAACTTTTTTTGACTTTGTATATCGCCAAAAAGCTTTAATATCTACTGTCATGTTTTTCTCAATCCGTGATATATACAGATTAAAACAATCATCCAATGCTGTCTTGCATCTTTTACGCAACATAGAGAAGACGTCAAAATCACGAGGATTTCCGTACTTTTTATATTTATGATGATAACGATCTTTTTCTTTGAACATGTTAATTAAACTATTACTGAACCATACTGGATATTTGGATTTTTTTACTTTACTTTTAGGTGTATCTTTATCAATTACAAAACAATATTGTAAAATTTTTGAAGAAAATCATCGCACCCCAAATCACTAATACATTCCCAGTCAATTTGTAGTAGTTCAGCAGTACAAGACTCAAAATCGGTCTTGTGAAACAAATACCTAGATGCCGCATTTTGCTTCAGAATAAGCCTTCTTTGACGCAAAATCGTTACCTCCAAGGCCGGGTGATGCTCGTCTTTACGACTGATTTCAGTGCACCTGGTAACAGAACATGACAGTCCTGCACTAGCCAGTACCAGATCTAATATCCTATTATTTTTGTTAGTTATGCAATTAAGTTGAAGTTTTGTGTTTGTCATGAATTCACTTAAATATGTAGACTTAGCATCAAGTAAAGTTTGCGGTAAACCTGTTAAGTTATTCCAGTCTATATCTCCCAAGTTGAAGTCACCCAAAATGAGATATTTATCCTTGGAATCCAAGGAGATTATATTATCACACTTATTCAAGAAATCCAAATAGTCCTCCATTGACAAATAAGACGGTAAATAAACAGTGCAAATATTTATCCAGCCACTCAGAAACCTTACACGTACCCATAAATCCTCCACAACAGTTTCCCAGTTAGGTTTGTGCTCAGATAAAATTTCAGTCTTTATTGCCATGAGAACACCACCCCCATAATTTTTCCTATATTTCAATAAAAAGTTCTTAGGACGGTCCCTACGGTAAACTAAATAACGTTCATCAGCAAACTCTGGACTATTTACTTGTTTCATCGAGCCATGTTTCGCAAAGGCATATAACATCATAATTACAGTTTAATATCACTACATAGTATAAAACAAAGTCGCTTTCTCTGTCCCTATGTCCCTATGTCCCTATGTCCCTATGTATGCTTAGATCTTTAAAACTACGCAACGGATTTTAATGCGGTTTTTTTCAAAAGATAGAGTGATTCAAGAGGAAGGTTTATGTATATAATTTAGAATAGTTTTTTTGTAAATTAGCAGAAATACGGCGATAAATGTTGAAGAAGTCGCACAAAATCGGGCCAACTGGGAGCTTTCCACGCAAACGCCGCGTAAACTAGCAAAGATACAGTGGAGTAATGTACTAGCGAATTCTAAATCTATAAAAATGCTACAAAAAAGTCCGCGATAGCATATTTCTATCTCTTACGGTTGACTTACAATAACCACTTTTATGTTCAAATTTTTAATTAAAAACATTACGTTATTTTCCAAGCTATTTTCTTTAGTTCAGTATTAATCCTTATCCAAACAAATATTTTAGTTAGCTTAGGAATTTAATGCAGATTAAAATTGCCCTTTACACTATATCAATCAGATGAATAGGTTTTCAGATATCGTCGTTAGAAGTAATTAACAGCGAAACATTTAACCCTTTAACCGCCATCGCCGTAATATTACGTGTTGTAAGAGTAGTACCTCAGCCGCCACGTCGTCGGAATATTACGTAAAGATCCTGTCATTTAAAAATGTCATCATTGCACCCGTGCGAAGCCGGGGCGGGTCGCTAGTAGTTTTATATACATTTAACAATTTAGATTTTATTCCACGGACATTTTGGTAGTAAATTGACAATGAATTTAAAGACGCGAATTTTGTAGTCAAAATGTTACTAGAATATTACTAATACAACTAAATGGCATACTACTCCAGGGAAGACACAGTCTGTTGATTTTTTATATGTATGAATTTTGAGTTTTCGTCCTTTCGTACAAATATATGGCCATTTCTGACCCATATAAATTTGTAGCCAAGTTCTCGCGATTTAATACGAGCAGCAGCATGTAAGGCTTTATTTGCGGGAGACAAGTGTTCACATACATAAATATTAGTTTTCTCGCCCGCGATCCCCAGGTGTGATGAATTAAGCTTCTCGTTGGGATGATCTTTGTTAAATCTACGAACGGCGGAATACATTTCATCACGACATCGACTGCTTTTTAGCTTAACGACAATAGCACGAGGTCTTTGTCCTTTTTTATTCGAAGCAGCTACACGAGTACAGCTTAATATATCCTCGTCAAGTAGCTTGACTGAAACAACTTTGGCAACCTGTTTAATGACATTAACAACGTTTTCCGTCTTAAATTCAGGAACTCCCTGAATTTCTTGATTTGAATCTCTCATATATTGTTCCATCATGTTCAACCGATCGGCAAGGTTGTTCACCGTCTCACGAAGCTGGGTACATTCAGCCTTCAGGGCCTTATTTTCATTAATTATAGCATGTACGCTATCCTTGAAGTCCTCATATTGGTCACTCATAAACTTCACAGAGTCCTGCAAGATATCCAGTTGAGCTTTGATGGGATTGAAGTTTCTCTCAAATAGTTTCTCCATTAATGACGGCAGTTGAGTACTCATCGCAGCAGACACTTCTCTCCTGATGATCTCGGATATGTCATCAACATTGTGTTCGAATGTAGTTTTACTATTCGAGTGCTTATCCGGGGTTTCCGTCTCCGGTACGAAATCATCACTTTCACGACTGCGTCGTCGTGTCGTTCTTAATGTGACGTTAGCATCATGGGAGTCAAAGTCGTTAGTGCTGGAACTCGAAGACGGTGCCTTTGATAGGTGACTCAACGCCGAAGCAGTTCGTTGATGTACTGGTGTGTTCGTATTGTCCTTTTTTGGTTGTTTTGCATGACATTCCGGGCACTTCCAATTCATTTTGCACTGTGCATTCATGGCGTGAAACCGGTTAGGTGTAACACCCGAACACACCAAATCGTAATTCATTCTACAGTGCTGGCATTCCAAAAAACCCTTTTTTTTAATTGTACTTCGACATCCAGCGCATATTTTACTATTTGGAGTAGACATGATGTGTTTTACTTTTAACGATGCTCTTAAAAATTTTACTTGTTTAGTATATTAAGATAATAAAAGAAAAAAAAAAAAGATTGAAAAGGTTGCTCAATGTAGGATTAGATCTCAGATCTACGACGCTCGCATGAGTAGGTCCGATACACAAGCCACTGCACCGATGATGCGACGAGTTAAACGTTGAAATATTGATATTGAACGTTACGTGTTGCCGCCCCGGTGTAACTTCGAGGTCACGCTCAATTGAGTCGAGTGATAGATAAATAAAATCACAAGACGATGTTCAACATATAAAATGAACGTGATTTTCAATACAGTAGCACTTCACCTCGCGTTATCTTTTTGCATCGAGCAGTAGTACTTTTATTGCGGAATCTATTGGTACACAATTTATGCAAATTTTCCTAATAAACATATACTTTTCGAATAAAAATCAAGAAGCACTTTCAAATACGTGTTTACTTTTTCACAACCACCCACGAATGTTTACTAGCTGCTGTGCCCGCGACTTCGTCCGCGTGGAATTTAACAAAAAAGTTATTGTTCAGTTCGCAGAGTTATAAAAAAATTCTAAAGTGAAAGTAGCTTATGGTACACC
>HG992201.1:14957857-14962857 GCA_905220545.2 Melitaea athalia
GCGGCTTGTCAGCCGCACGGCCTAGGGGAGTAAACCTCGATTTAAAAATCTAAGCTGTGATACAGCATTAATCATGGATTCAGTGCTAAATATTACATTACCCCAGGAGGGTACCGGCGCCTCCAGCGTCGGGGAATCCCTCCTCGCTACGGCGAGCTGCCCCACCGAATCTGGGGGGGGCGACCACCGAATCCGTGATTCACCCGCAATGGGTGTCGACGTGGTGCCCGAGAAGGGCGGCGAAACCAGCAGCACCGACGTCGGTGTGCTTACAAGAGCGAAACGCAGGGGTTTAGCTGAAGAAAGCAAGAGGAGGACCTCCTTGCGGCGAGCATTGAGCTAAGATGCAAGCATCTGAGACAGGCAGGCAGGCCTTGGGACTGGACACAGGTGACAGCCGCACGTCAATTGCTCTCCAAAAGCAACTTAGTCAGGACCTAGACGTAATATTGGAGGTAGCCACGAAGTCAAAGAACCTAAAGGGTAACTTCGTGCGTGCTCTCAAAGATTCGGCTGCCTCCATTAAAGCCGTTACGGAGATCATACTCGGAAGAACACCGTCCGAAGAGGTGGTTAAGCTCCAGGCGGAAAACGCTCGCCTGGAGAAACGGATTGATACTCTCCGAACAGAGTTCGCGGAATTTAAAAAGACAACACTTTCCGCGCATATATCTAGCCCCCCACAGATGTCGGCACGGGAAGATGGAGGGCCACTTCAGGAGCTTAAAGCGTCGATTCAGCGGATGGACGCAAGGCTTGCGGTAATCGAAGAACGTTTGCCCCCTGCGAAGACGCTTCTTCCTCTTCTGAATGCTGACAGCAAGCGGGCTAAAGCGGCGCAACCCCGGGTTACCACGCTGACCCCGCCAGCGAATCCAGGCCCGGAGGGTGGAAAGGTTACCAAAAAGAAAAAGAAGAAGAAGAAGAAGACGGGCGCGCTTGATAAAGCGGTTGCGCCTCTCGAACCCCACCCCCCACCGCCTGCTCCTGCCGCTCTGTCGGAGGGCTGGAACGTGGTGGCGAGGAAGGGGAAGAAGAAGTCTGGAAAGAAGGACCAGGGCCAAGGGAAAACAGCAGCCGGCCAAAAAGGGAAAAACCCCGAAGTTGCGACTGCCCAAATCAGCGGCGGTGCAACTATCGCTGCTGCCGGACAGCCACAAGTCATACGCCGAGGTCTTGAGCGCCATTAAGGCCGATGGCGTTATCACGGAGATGGGCGTTGAGACCCGCTTTAAGATCTCCCAAACAGGGGCGCGCATACTGGAGCTGCCCGGCGCTGGTAACGACGACAAGGCGGAGTCACTGGCCCGTCGAATCAGAGAGGTGGTCGGTGATGGAGTGGCAGTCACCAGGCCGGTGAAGTGTGCCGACCTGCGGATCGCCGGGCTGGACGACTCCGTCACGCCTGTAGAGCTGGCTGGTGTAATTGCCAAGGCGGGGGGATGTACCCCGGATGCTGTCAAAGTTGGCGACATACGCCAAAATTACACTGGCATCGGCACGGCTTGGGTTCGCTGCCCGGTCGAGGTGGCCAAGAAGCTGGTCGATGGTCGTCGCCTTCTCGTGGGTTTCGTGTCAGCTCAGGTCACGCTTCTGAAGCAGAGACCGAGGCAGTGTTATCGCTGCCACGAAGTTGGCCACGTGGCAGTGAAATGCGACAAGGGCGTGGACCGCAGCGGACAGTGCTACCGCTGCGGTAAAGAGGGACACACGCGCCGGCAATGTACGGCCGAGGCTAACTGCCCAGTGTGCGAAGCTGCCAACCTACCAGCGAGGCACAACGTCTTCGCGTGCCCCCGGAAAAAGTCAGGCGCAAAAGGGAGAAAGATGGTGACATTTGGGCCAGAGCCCCCCTGCACCGACGGCCAACAGAGACGGGATGGAATCGGAGTCTATGCAAACTTAATAATGGACACTAAGATACTGCAAGCCAACCTGAACCACTGTGCCAGGGCTCAAGATCTCTTTGTCCAGAGCCTGGTACAGTGGTCCATGCAAGTGGCAGTGGTGGCCGAGCCCTACTCCGTCCCGCCGAGGGACGACTGGATCAGTGATCGCGATGGGGTGGTGGCCATCGTGACCCAGGTCGCCGCAGGTGCCCCACCCTTTACGGGTATTGTGAAGGGTTCGGGTTTCGTTGCGGCACTGCTGGGGGGGATGGCTGTCGTGGGAGTATACTTCTCCCCGAACAAGCCGGTCGCCGAATTCGAGGCGTTTCTCGACCGGATCGAAGTGGTTGTGAGTAGATTTCATCCCGCGGAGGTGCTCGTGCTCGGGGGACCTAAACGCCAAGTCCAGGTTGTGGGGGTGTCCAGCGACGGATGCGCGGGGGGCGATCCTCGAGGAGTGGGTGGCTGCCACCAATTTGACTGTCCTCAATCGCGGGACGGCAAACACGTGCGTGCGCAGGTCGGGCGGCTCGATCGTGGACGTATCGTTTGCGAGCCCCGGCCTTGCGCGCCGCGTTCGGGACTGGCGAGTGCTGGACGACGTGGAGACTCTCTCGGATCACCGCTACATCCGCTTCGAGATCTCCGCTCGTCTAGCGGTGCCGCCAAGCTCCAGCCGTGCCTCGGCGGGGGAGGGTCCTCGATGGCAGCTGAAGCGTCTCGACCGGGAGCGATTTGAAGAAGCGGCGATAGTGGCGTCGTGTCAGCCACGCGTCGACGGTTCACCGGACAGGGTGGCAGACTGGCTGGTGACCAGGGTGACTGACATCTGCGACGCGGCCATGCCACGGTCGGGGGGTCGCCCCCGGCGGGCTCAGGTGTACTGGTGGTCGGAGGCGATAGCGCAGCTGCGCAGGGAGTGCGTGGCCGTCCGACGCCAGTACACGCGCTGTAGGAGGCGCATGTTTAGATCGCCCCCCGCTTCGGCAGGACAGGACACGGCACGAGGGAGGAGGGCGAGCGGCTGTACGCCCTTTACACGGCAGCCAAAGCCAGCCTCCGTCGTGCCATTGGCGAGTCGCAGGCCGCGGCCAGGGAGGAAATGTTGGACGGACTGAATAGCGACCCCTGGGGGATGCCCTACAAGCGGGTACGCAATAAGCTCCGTCCCTGGGCTCCTCCGCTCACGGAGACCCTGGACCGCGAAGTGGTCCGTGAGGTGGTCGCGGCCCTGTTCCCGACGGCACCGGCCGAGCACCAGCCGCCGTCGATGGCACCACAGGACGACGGAGAAGACGTCGGAGAGGAGGCACCGGAGGTCGGCGAGTCCGAACTCGAGGAGGCAGTCGCGCGGCTCCGCAAGAAGAGCGTCGCTCCGGGCCCAGATGGCATTCCGGGGAGGGCTTGGGTGCTTGTGCACCAACACCTGGCACCACGGATTCGAGGGCTATTCTCTGCCTGTCTGGATCAAGCCATAATTCCACAGCGGTGGAAGACAGGCAGGCTAGTCCTCATCGGGAAGGAAGGCCGGCCGGCGGGGTCACCGTCGGCATACCGCCCCATCGTCCTCCTGGACGAGCTCGCGAAGCTCTTCGAGCGTGTCGTAGCCGCTCGTCTGGTGGCGCACCTCGGGCGTGGGGGACCCGACCTCTCGGACGTGCAGTTCGGCTTCCGCAGTGGTCGCTCCACTGTGGATGCCATCCTGTGCGTCCGGGCCCAGGTGCAGGAAGCGGTGGCCCGGGGCGACGTCGTCGTGGCGGTGTCACTCGACATCGCCAACGCTTTCAACACGTTGCCCTGGAGCTGTATCAGGGAGGCGCTCCGCTACCACGGGGGGTGCCAGCCTACCTTCGTCGTGTGGTCCGGTGCCTACCTCTCCGATAGGTGGGTGGTCTTTCCCGGAAGGACCGGGTTGATAAGGAAGGAAGTCGTTTGCGGTGTTCCGCAGGGGTCGGTGCTCGGTCCACTCCTGTGGAACATCGGGTACGACTGGGTGTTGCGTGGTTCGCTGCTGCGCGGCGTCAGCGTCGTCTGTTACGCCGACGACACGCTGGTGCTATCCCGCCGATCGACGTATCGGGAAGCGGTGGAGCTGGCGACCGCTGGCGTCCGCGCAGGTTGTGGCGCGAATCCGGTGCCTCGGCCTCACCGTCGCGCTTGACAAGGCGGAGGGCTTGGTCTGTCACGGCCCGAGGAGGGCGCCTCCCCACGACGCCCACCTGATCGTGGAAGGCACTCGCAATCGGCCTGTCGGGCACGATGACGTACTTGGGTCTCGTGCTCGACGGCCGGTGGAAGTTCCGGGCACACTTCGCGCGGCTGGTCCCGCGCTTGCTGCAGGTGGGAGCCTCGCTCTCGTGGCTTTTGCCGAACATCGGTGGACCCGGGGGTGAGCTGCCGCCGGCTCTACACCGGCGTAGTGAGAGCGATGGCGATGTACGGTGCTCCTGTCTGGTCTGACGCCCTGGACCGCGAAAACATCGCCCTGCTGCGGCGCGCGCAGAGGGTGATGGCGATCAGGGTCGTGCGGGGGTACCGTACTATCTCGGGCGAGGCAGCGTGCGTGCTGGCTGGAGTCCTGCCCTGGGACCTGGACGCGGCCTCTCTGGCGTCGGCTTACTGTCGGCGTCGTAGTTTTGCGTCCAGGGACCCTCAGTCCCAGCACCACGTCTGGAAAACCACCTTAGGCGAGAGCGGGATGCCGCGATCGCGGAATGGGTGAGGAGGCTCGAGAGTCCGAGTGCGGGGCACCGGACGATTGAGGCAGTCCGGCCGGTCCTCCGGCAGTGGCTGGACAGACGACATGGCGTCCTAACCTTCCGCGCCACGCAGGTCCTCTCGGGGCACGGTTGCTTCGGGGATTACCTGTGTCGGATCGCCGGGAGGGAGCCCTCTCCCGTTTGTCACCACTGCCGTAACTGTCCCGACGAGTCGGCGCAACACGCGCTGGAAGAGTGTCCGGCTTGGGCGGAGGAGCGCGGAGCGCTCCAAGCTGTAGTAGGACCGGACCTCTCGCTGCCGGCCGTGATATCAGCCATGGCCGGCAGCGAGAGGTGCTGGGACGCCGTCCTCGCCTTTTGCGAGCGGGTGATGGCGCAGAAGGAGGCAGCG
>HG992202.1:0-5000 GCA_905220545.2 Melitaea athalia
AACCTAACCTAACCTAACCTAACCTAACCTAACCTAACCTAACCTAACCTAACCTAACCTATACCTAACCTAACCTAACCTAACCTAACCTAACCTACCTACCTAACCTAACCTAACCTAACCTAACCTAACCTAACCTAACCTAACCTAACCTAACCTAACCTAACCTAACCTAACCTAACCTAACCTAACCTAACCTAACCTACCTAACCTAACCTAACCTAACCTAACCTAACCTAACCTAACCTAACCTAACCTAACCTAACCTAACCTAACCTAACCTAACCTAACCTAACCTAACCTAACCTAACCTAACCTAACCTAACCTAACCTAACCTAACCTAACCTAACCTAACCTAACCTAACCTAAACCTAACCTAACCTAACCTAACCTAACCTAACCTAACCTAACCTAACCTAACCTAACCTAACCTAACCTAACCTAACCTAACCTACTAACCTAACCTAACCTAACCTAACCTAACCTAACCTAACCTAACCTAACCTAACCTAACCTAACCTAACCTAACCTAACCTAACTAACCTAACCTAACCTAACCTAACCTAACCTAACCTAACCTAACCTAACCTAACCTAACCTAACCTAACCTAACCTAACCTAACCTAACCTAACCTAACCTAACCTAACCTAACCTAACCTAACCTAACCTAACCTAACCTAACCTAACCTAACCTAACCTAACCTAACCTAACCTAACCTAACCTAACCTAACCTAACCTAACCTAACCTAACCTAACCTAACCTAACCTAACCTAACCTACCTAACCTAACCTAACCTAACCTAACCTAACCTAACCTAACCTAACCTAACCTAACCTAACCTAACCTAACCTAACCTAACCTAACCTAACCTAACCTAACCTAACCTACCTAACCTAACCTAACCTAACCTAACCTAACCTAACCTAACCTAACCTAACCTAACCTAACCTAACCTAACCTAACCCCCCGAGACGCCCCGCCCGCCACTTAAAACGGTCGAGTAAAGTGTTTTGCTAAGTCGCTCCCGCAAATTTAAATATTAAAAAATTCATAAAAGTGGTTTTTCTTTCACAAAAAATAAAGTGCTATACGTCAAAATTTGCGCCTTTGCGCGCTCTAAGTGATGGTGATATTTGTTTGGTGAAAAATTTATGGAAAGTATTTTTAAAATTGAAAAAACAGTGAAAATTTGTGTTTCGAAAACCTTTAAGTGAAAACGCCACGGAAACAAGATCGACAACGTATAGATATTTTTATATCTTCAGACGAGGCTCTTTGAGCTCTTTAATCTGACACGCGAATCGGATTTTTCCGTGGAAAATTCGAGAAGTTATTCAAGGAAAACCACCGACCACGTGGCCACGTGGTCTTGGATCCAGTGGCCCGAAAACATCAAATAGCGGCTCATTCGACGCGGCACAACGCGCCCAACACCACAGCGTTTACAGCATCTGGATAAGTTAAGAACTTTTGGAGATATCGAATTTTAAAAATTTCATCGTTTTTCCCCCTTAATTTTTTCAAAAAGTAAAGCGATGACCCCCCCCAAATTTTATTAAATTCTATTGGTCTTTACCCAAAGTATATTTGTACAAAATTTCAAAATTTTTCGTGCTGTAGTTTTTGAGATATAAATTTTTTAAATTTAAGGGTGAGCACGAGGGGGTGCTTCCCGGGGTTCTGTATCTCCCAAAGTGGTATTAAAAATTAGTATTAAGTGTACAAATTAACCTTAATTTTTTGTAGAATTTTATTTCCTTATTTTGTATTTTTTATATAAAATTTTGTTAATTTTTTAGTGTTTTTTCACCCCCAAAATTCGGGGGTTGAACATAAAAATTGTCTTCTAGTATAGTTATATAGAGCATATTAAGCCCTATCAAACGAGCCCAAGCACGGGGTATTTCGTGCAACAGGGGCCGATTTGGTAATTTTAGGACTTCGTGGCGGCCATATTGGCCGCCATTTGCAAAAGTATTAAAGACTCATAACTCGGCCATTTTTGGTCGTAGAGACTTGGGGTTTTTTCTGTACACATTGCTGCGGACAGTTGTATGCGCTTAGGGGCAAAGCGCCTCTACGTAGAGTCGATTTCTCGATCCTGGTTTTTAGACCGGGAGCTGATTCTCCAGGTCAGGGCCATTACGGAGAGCCGTCGCTCAGCTTTCTACGACTAGCGGTTCACGAGATACGAATTTTCAAAATTTTGGTTACGGTGGAACCACTTCATGGTCCGCCATCTTGAAAAATTTAAAATCGCGATATCTCGGGAACCGTTAGTCGTAGAGACACGCGGTTTTCGGTACTGACCTTGTCCTGGCAGGGGCTTTATACCCCACATCAGAGATCGACTCTACGTAGAGTCGATTACAAAAAGTAGCGTTTTCGCTACTTTTTGCTAGTTTTTAAGTAAGATAGTGATCCAAATAGGATCTATATATCTGTAGGGTGCTTCTCTGGCGCCTCGGTTGCACATTTGGTAACGAACTGCTATTGCAGAAAAATTATATTTTGACATTTTAGTGTTTTAAAAATTTTTTTTTTTTTTTTTTTTTTTTTTTTTTTTTTTTTTTTTTTTTTTTTTTTTTTTTTTTTTTTTTTTTTTAAATTTTGACGGAATTTTACAAACTTTGACGCGCCTCCGCACACAAAATGTTTGGAATTCGATCCCCCCCTCGGGGCAGAGCTGGCCAAGCGGGCCGGCCGTCAAAATCTCCACCTAAAACTATCCCTAAAAGGCTGCAGGAAAGCACTAGTAAAGATGGAAGGATGGAAGAGGCTGCTAAAATAATAGAAAAGGCTAGGGAATCGGTGCGGCTGTCCGGGAACTTCAAAAAGGAGTACAAGAAGACGGTACTGGACACCCTGGACAGACTTAGTGAGCTCCTAGCGGAATCAGAAGCTGAGCTCCGGACCGCAAAGACTCGCGTCAGTAGCGAGAGCGCTGAGGCTGCATCATCAGCGACAAGGGAGGCGGGCCCGGCGCCTGCAGTATTTTCGGGTCAGAACTTTAGTGAGAGGCTCGAAGAACAGTCCCGCTTGTTGCTGGAAAATAACAATAGATTGAAGGACATCCAGGCCCACCTAGCAAAGCAGCAAGAGACCATCGACGAACAAAGGACGTACGCTAGCGTCGCTGCAACAAAATCACCGCCGACAAAACCAGTTACAATCTATTCTATGGTTGTTTCTGCCGAGGATGAAACAAAGACTAGCGGAGAAGTCTTGGAAGAGCTAGCGTCAACCGTAAAGGCTGGAGACGGATGGACCAGGGTGGAGCGGTCGAGAAAAGCAAAGGACCGGAAGGTTATACTGGGGTTTAAAAGTACTGAGGAAAGAGAAAAGGTGAAGCAGAAGATAGAAAGGGAGGGCAAAGGACTAAAGGTTGAGGAGATGAAAAATAAGGATCCGTTGGTTGTCATCAAGGGACTTTACGGATTTCATAGTACTGAAGAGGTACTAGAAGCCCTGAAGAATCAAAACCCGGAACTTTTTGTGGACCTGGATCCTAAGGAGGATAGGGTGAGAATAAAATATAGCCGCAAAACAAGAAACAAAGACGTAATTCACTTGGTATTGGAAACCTCACCCACCCTATGGAAGAGAATCACCGAAAGAGGGTTTGTATTTATACAGCTCCAGAAATTAAAAGCACAGGATCAGAGCCCGTTAGTGCAATGTTCTAAGTGTCTGGCATATGGACACACAAAGAGATTTTGCCCTGACAAAGATGAAGGTGTTACATGCAGTCATTGCAGCCAGGTGCACATGAAGAGCGCGTGCACTCTGATCAACGATCCACCCCAATGTGTCAACTGCGGGCTGGCAAACATGGACGGTGATCGGCATAACGCCTTCGATAGCTGCTGCCCCATCAGAAAGAGGTGGGAAGAAATAGCGAGATCTTCTGTGGCGTATAGCTGAGGGTGTGCAACGTGGCAAAAAGTCAAAAATCCAAAGGATACCAACTCACTGGCTCACATAGCGCGCGAAGATTTGCGTAAGTCCTCGCACCCAAGGAAACATACAAGCTTGCTGGGGAGCGAAGACCCAGCAACAATAAATGGTAGCGCATGTCAGCCTGTCTTGAGGGGCGGGGAAGATGTGACTCAACATTTTGTACTCCCGCGACAGACTACACTTTCGGCTAACGGTAATTCGCTGTCCGGAAAAATAATGGTAAGACAGAATAATAGTATGCAACCAGGGCGGTAGGGAACTATGTTGCAGATATATAATAAGTATATACCTTCGCAGCATAGCTAAAATAGAAAAACAGGACAGGGAATGAGCTCAGCCACGGTGGGCTGCAACACAATGTAATAAAACTTTAACCCCAATATACTGTCAAATTAAATAGGATAAACTAGTATAGATGTGTGCTCAATACTTAGATAAAAACACACCAAGTATAGCTGCTAATTTTGAAAGTATGTAATTACAAAAGCACTTAGTTGCACGAAAATAAACAAAAAAAAGTAATGTACAGAACATAAAATGTAAGATAGAGTGTAAGTATCCTGGTAGAATAATTAAAACAATAGTAATATAAGACTTGTCACTATGTATGTATAATTCAAATTAGTAGTAATTAGTATAAGCTGTAAGTGTAAGTAATTCCAAATTGTTAAATAAGCAAACACGATAAGTAAATGGTTAAAATATTGTATAAGTATAAGTTACAAATGTACTTTAGTTATAAGGGAATCAAAACATTATTGTAAGCACATAACATCGAATTTAGTAGAAATTAAGTATATCTTTGGTCAAAAACCTATAATAGTAAAAATAATACTTAGTCTATGTTATGTGGTTAAGTTTATATAGTAGCGATATTAATTAGTGATAGTATAATTAACTCTAATTTTGTATTGGCAATTTAACAAATTACATACTTTAACAAAAATAATAGCATTAAAGAACTGTAACGTATATTGATCAAACCAATTTCGCATTGTAAACGGGCGACCCTGGACATGGTCAAAAGTAAACTGAT
>HG992202.1:7500-20000 GCA_905220545.2 Melitaea athalia
CCACTTCTGGTTCTGAGGGGCGTCGCCTCAGATAACACTGACGACGACGTGTTGAAGGCCCTAAGGAACCAGAACGGGGAGCTGTTCGACGACCTCGACCAGGAGACAAACCGGGTCAGGGTTCGCTACCGAAAAAGAACAAGGAATCCGCACGTGGGCCACGTGGTGCTGGAGACCTCGCCCACCCTTTGGAATAGGATTATCCGCAAAGGATATATCCACATAGATCTTCAAAGGGTGAGAGCTGAGGACCAGTCGCCGCTGGTCCAGTGTGCGCGATGCCTTGGATACGGGCACAGTAAAAGGTTTTGCACGGAGTCGGTTGACGTTTGCAGTCACTGTGGCGGACCGCACCTAAGGACGGAGTGCACGGACTGGGCGGCGAGCGTCCCACCCTCATGCAGAAACTGCCGAAAGGCAAAGCTCGACGATCTAAAGCACAACGCCTTCGACAGCAACTGCCCAGTCAGGAAGAGGTGGGACGACTTGGCGCGGTCAACGGTCGCGTATTCGTGAGGGTGCGATGATCGGCACAGTGGCATATTAGCAGGTGGTCTCCATCCCCGGCGGAAAACGCGCGAGACACTCTGCAAGGGTCTTGTTTTCGGAGGAAACTTGTATGTTTGTTGCGGAACAAGACTCCAGCAGAACAAGAGGGGAACGCGCGGCCACCGACTCCTGCATAAGACCTCTATGAACGGGGAAATACAAAATTATATAGGGTCCGAACGATTGGTGACGAGTTTTGATCCTGGAATTTTAAGGCACGTAAATAAACCGCTCTCTATCTTGAAGACAGGCAAATATGCTAGGGCTATATAATTGTATATAGTTATCATAGCATTGTTAATTAGGTTAAAATGTTGTTTGAAACAAGTTATCAACCGTTAGTAAATAAGTTTAGTATAAGAACATGTAATTTTAGTCAACAACATAAACTTTTGTAAAATGTAATAGCTGTAAGATAAAAACTTAGGAAACAAATGTAAAACTGTTAGAAATTACAATTATGTACAATAACGTTAAAATAAATGAAAAAGGAAAAAAGTTGTTAAACAAAGAACTTAGTGTTAGTAGTAGTATTATTATTTGAGGTAATAGTTAAAAAGTTAAGGCACGTACGTAAATATGAAAAGTAGGTAAAGCAGAAACATTAAAATATAAGTAAAAGTAAAATAATTTTTAAGATAAAGAAAACAGAGTATTCATATGGTTACTAATAAGCACAATAGACAGTGTACTAAAATTGTTATTAAATTAGATCAAATAAAATAGAACATGGACCCTGTATTGTATTAGAGTAAGGATTATCAAAAATACCAAGATACTTTGTCATGGCGATGATAAACATCACCAGAACAAAAATTCATAGACAATCAACAACAAAAAACAATGTAAGCCAAATAGTTTTCAAAAAACAAATGGTGTCAATTCATTTACCCCGTGTTAACTAGAAATAAGAAAAGTAGCCCAGTAAAGATAGGCCCTAAAGTAGAGGGGAACCCACCCCGAGTGAGAAAGAGATGAATGAAAGAAAGAATAAGTATGCGGCATGAAAGTACGAGAGGCATGAAAGCGAGAACTGGTATGAAAGAGTAAATAGAAAACAAAGACCCGGAATTATAACAATCCGGGGGTATAGAAAAAAAAAAAAAAAAAAAAAAAAAAAAAAAAAACCTAACCTAACCTAACCTAACCTAACCTAACCTAACCTAACCTAACCTAACCTAACCTAACCTAACCTAACCTAACCTAACCTAACCTAACCTAACCTAACCTAACCTAACCTAACCTAACCTAACCTAACCTAACCTAACCTAACCTAACCTAACCTAACCCGTCCGCAGTCGATATCCAGTAAAGACGCACGCGTACAAAGTCGCTCCGTGACCAGACCGCACAAAAATAACTTTGTTTTCTTCGCAAAAATAGGTTTTTTGCAACAAAAATTTAAGTGCTTAGTACCAAACGACGCAGGAAAGTGCCCTGTATAAGCCAGTGAAAAGTGTTTTGTGCTCAGTGGAAAATTTGAACAACTTATAACGGAAAAACCGTAATCGAGCCACAACTGGAACTTTGTAGCGTGTACGCTGCTCGATCAAGATCGACGACATACAAATTTTATTATATCATTTTAAAGGTCTTGCAAAGACCTATCTGCTTACACCTCATTTGGATTTTTCCCGTGCGCGAGCGCGGAGAAATCGCCAAAAAAACAAGTTTCGCGCCACCGCGTTTTCCCACTTCCCGGTGTGCGAGGTGGACGTGTGGCGGCTTGTTCGACGCGGCGCAGTGCGGCGAGGAAAACTCCACATCGCAGAAGAAGATCCAGTGAGTACTTTCGAAGATATACGGTTTTAAAAATTTCGTCATTTTTCAAAATTTTTTATCTTTTTTTCTAAAGCGACGACCCCCCCCAAATTTTATTAAATTCAACGTAAATTAACTAGATCTATATACATTCCAAATTTGAAAATTTTCTGGCCGATAGTTTTTCTTTTATTAATTTTTTAAATTTAAGGGTGAGCACGAGGGGGTGCTCCCCGCAGACCTGTATCTTCGAAAGTGATTTCTAAAATTAATATAAGTTATTTTTAAGATTTAGAAATTTTTTCAGAATTTTTTAATTGTAATTAGTATATTTTATATTGAAATTTCAAAAATTTTTGTTGTTTTTTGCACCCCATAAATCGGGGGTTTGTTTAAAAATTTTGACTGTTAGTTTTTATTATAGACCTTAAAAAGCCCGATCGAACAAGCCCAAACACGGGTAATTTCGACAAACAGGGGCCGATTTTAGTAAAATTAGACCTAGTGGCGGCCATATTGGCGGCCATTTGTAAATTTTTAAATTGTTTATAACTCGGTCAATTTTTGACCCAGAAGACTGGGACTTCTTCTGTACACTATTATACAGCGGGCTCTTTAGATATAAGTACCAACTGACTCTACGTAGAGTTGACCCCTCGACCCCATTTATTGGACCGGGAGAGGATAGACGAGACTGGGCCCATCACGGGGAACCCACGTACGGGCTTCTGCGATCGGCGGTTTCCGAGATATCGAATTTCTGTTTTTCAAAGAAGCAGCTCGGGCCCTTAGGGTCGATTAAGAAAGAAATTAGAAGATAAGATATCTCGGCAACCGCTGGTCGTAGAGAGACGCGGTTTTCACCACCGACTTTCCCTCATCAAGGACTATTATTCAGATTATATTCGACGACTCTACGTAGAGTCATTGACGAAAAGTAGAGTATTCTCGCTTTTTGTTAGCTTTTAAGTAAGATTAGGATAGAATTAAGACACCGGCATATTTGCCTGTCCTTTTATTGACTTTATTTACAAACTGCTATTGCAGTGTCATCAAGTTTAAGCTTAACTTAAAAATTTTTGGATTTGTAAATTATATCGAAACTTGACTTTAATAATACATAGACGCGCCCCCGACATGTTCGGCATCCGCACCCCCCCCTCAGGCAGGGCTGGCGGGACGACCCGCACTCCCGAAACCCCTCAAAGATCACCTCGAAAATCTCTCACGGGAACTTTGACTCGGCTAACAGAAACAGACGAGGAACTTTGGTACCTAAAGCAACCAAACTTTTGGAGACAAATACATGACGAAATTGAGGATAGGGTAATGGAGGTTATAGAATCGTCCAGAAACCTCAAAAAAGAATACAAGGAGACATTGCAATGGGCCGTCCGTAAATATAAAAAACTTTACGAAAGTACAGAAAAATCGTACAAAATGATAAGTGAAGACTACATGGAATTTAGAGAGGTGAGAGATAAGCTGCAGGAGCAAACCCTTCTCCTCCAGGAAAATGGACAGGCCCTAAAAGAGCTTAAAGAACATGCGGCGAAGCAGCAACAAGAGGTGACCGCTGTCCAAAAGTCCTATGCAAGTGTGGCGGCGGCTGAAATTATATCGGGAAGACAGACCGCTCTGCACTCGCTGGTTGTATCGTCGACGGATGAACTAATGACGGGTGACGACGTCATGAAACAGCTCAGGGAAACGGTCGAGGACAAAGAAGGGTGGACTAGGGTGGAAAGGGTGCGGAAGGCGAAGGACAGAAAGGTGGTCATGGCCTTCAGCACCACTGAGGAGAGGGCCAAAGCCAAACAGAGGGTTGAAGTGAAAGGAAGGGGCCTCCTGGTCGAGGAGGTCACGAACAGAGACCCGCTCCTGGTTCTAAGGGGCGTCCTCTCAGATAACACTGACGAGGCGGTTTTGAAGGCCCTAAGGAACCAGAATCGGGAGCTGTTTGATGGCCTCGACCAGGAGACCTCTAGGGTAAGGGTTCGTTTTAGGAGACGAGCTCGGAACCCGCTCACTGCGCATGTGGTCCTGGAGACCTCGCCCGCCCTCTGGGGAAGGATTACCCGAAGAGGGTTCGTACATATATATCTCCAGAAGGTGAGGGCTGAGGACCAGTCCCCATTGGTGCAGTGTGCGAGGTGTCTGGGCTACGGACACAGCAGGAAATTCTGTACGGAGACGGTGGATGTGTGTAGCCACTGTGGCGGCCCGCATCTGAGGGCGGACTGCACGGACTGGTTGGCGGGCGTCCCACCTTCTTGCAAGAACTGCCGCAGAGCAAAGCTGGACGACGTCAAGCATAATGCTTTCAGTGACGAGTGCCCAGTTAGGAAGAGGTGGGATGAATTGGCACGATCGTCCGTAGCATATTGCTAAGGGCGCGGCGGTCGACGCAGTGGCTCTCCAAGAGAAAGTCTCCAGTCCCCTGGCAAGATGCGCGCGGGACAGTCCGCGGGAGTCCTGGCTTCGGAAGAAACTTATATGTTTGTTGTGGAACAAGACTCTCGTAGAACAAGAGGGAAAAGCGCATCCTCCGACTCCTGTGCAGAGGACCCTAGCCGGGGTAAAATGGGAATCCTTTTATTGGGACAGGGCAAAATTGTAGCAGCTTTTTCGTATCTTTTAATTAGGATAAATAAATGAATAAGTGTTTAATGAAAGGATAAGCAAATATGCTGACATTATATAATAGTATATAATAGTTAAGCATAGATATAAGTATACATGATAAAAATAAGTTGTTACTAAGTAGACACACAGTTGTAAATACCTGAGCCATAAAATGCTAAAAATTATTGCAACATAATATAAATAGTAAAAATCACAAAACTCATATATAGGAAGCCTAATAGCTTTAGAAATCCATGCATGCTATATTGCAAAATATATAGATTGTTAGCTGAAAAATTATATAGATGTGTTTGATATAGATATATTGGAAAAATTGTCAAATTAATTGTTAAAAATAGTTATAAGTAAAAAGTAAACACAGAGTTCAGAACATATTTGCTTCAATTGAATAAAAAGAAATGTAAATAAACAGATCATAAGAAAAACAATATATGTCGAAATAAATTGTTAAAATAATTAAGCGAACAAATATAAACTGTAAATGTCCTCATTGACAAGAATGCCTAACGTAAATAAATAATGAACTTATGCTGTATGTACCAGTAGAAACCAATAAGTAAATGTAACCAAGTGATGTTAGGCATCACAGAAAACTAAATAGGCCCCAAGAAAAATAAAAATAGTTAAAATAATTAGCTTAAGAACAAAAAATAGAGTAAGTGTCGTAGAATAAGAAACAAAACCTGTAAACCTTAAAAAAGATCAACCATTGTTTTATTACCCTGTATTGAGAAACAGAAGTAAAGTAAGGTAGCCATAACTTAAAGAATAGGCCCAGAGTAGAGGGAACCCACCCTGAGTGTGAAAGCGGATGTATGAAAGAAAGAACAAGTATGCGGAATGCCAGTGCGAGAGGAATAAGTGCGAGAACTAGAATGGTAAATGGTAGAATGGACCTTGGAGGATCTCGGTCTATCCCTTCTTAACCAAGGGGGAACCCCGACCTTTGACACTATTCGGGGCGGAGTAAGTTACAGCAGTTATATTGATATAACTGCTGTATCTCTTGACCTCCTTGGCCTGGTGGACGGCTGGCGCGTGCGCGACGACCTGACTTGCTCGGATCACAACGGCATATCCTTCCTCATAAAGTCCAAGTGCATAAACAAAAACAACATTCGGCATACGACTCGGAAATTTTACACAAAAAAGGCAAATTGGGCCCGGTTTACTGACAAACTGGGCCAAATTTTCGACCTCAACAACCTAAAAATAGACAAAATTCAAAATTTAAACACAAAACTGGAACTAGACAACCTAGTTTCTAGTCTAAACAATTATATGGATGAAGCATGCACTTGGGCTATACCACCCATAAAGAGGAAGGACGTGTTAGCTATGCCGTGGTGGAACGAGGAGTTGGCAGCGCTAAAGCGCGAGGTGGTCACCAGGAGAAGGAGGATCAGGTGTGCCGCACCGATTAGGCGGGATAAGGTCATCGGCGAGTACCTGGAAGTTAAGGAGAGATACCGGACCGAGATTAAAAATGCGCAGACGCGCAGCTGGGTCTCCTTCTGCGAGAGACAGGATGGGGAGAGTGTATGGGGGGGCATATACAGGGTACTCGGTAGGACCACCAGGAGAGACGAAGATCCACCGCTGGTGGTAAACGGTATGGGGTTAGATGCCAGGGGCTCGGCCCGACTCTTGGCTGAGACCTTCTACCCGGAGGACTCTGAAGAGGATGACTCCGAGGAGCACCGCCGGGTGAGGGTTTTGGCCGAGCGGGTCGACATCGAGACTTCTTCGGACCAAGGCGACCCTCCCTTCACACATCTCGAGTTGAAGTTGGCCAGTCGGTCCTTTGACCCGAAGAAGGCCCCAGGTGCGGACGGTTTTACCGCCGATATATGTCTGCACGCGATCCAATTGGACCCGGACCTCTTTTTGTGCATCTTCAACAAGTGCCTTGAGCTCCACTATTTTCCTAGGCCCTGGAAGGAGGCCACGGTGATCTTCCTCCGAAAGCCGGGGAAGGATACGTACACAACACCCAAATCGTATCGCCCAATTGGGCTCCTTCCAGTGCTTGGGAAAATCCTGGAGAAGATGCTTGTCGCCAGACTACAGCACCACCTCGTGCCCAAGATTAGTACTCGCCAGTTTGGCTTTATGCCCCAGCGAAGTACAGAGGACGCCCTCTATACCCTGGTGAAACACATCAGACACAATCTGGAGAGGAGGAGGATTGTTGTTCTGGTTTCGCTGGATATAGAGGGTGCCTTCGACAACGCTTGGTGGCCCAGGATTAGAGTCAGACTGGCTGAGGAAAAGTGCCCCGATAACATCAGGCGGCTCTTGGGCAGTTACCTGGGTGACAGGCGAGCCAGAGTGAGGTACCTGGGGGAGGAGCACATAAGAGACACCGGGAAGGGCTGCGTGCAGGGGTCTATCGGTGGGCCGATATTGTGGAACTTGCTCCTGGATCCACTGCTTCAGGAAATGGAGGCCAAAGGCGACTACGCGCAGGCTTTCGCCGACGATGTGGTGTTGGTGTTTGAGGGTGAGACGGCCTTCGAGATCGAACGGCGGGCCAATGCCGCCCTCGAACGTGTGAGAACGTGGGGTCAGTCTAATAAGCTTCGGTTTGCGCCTCACAAGACCAACGCTATGGTTGTGACGCGCAAACTGAAGTATGACACCCCACGTCTTCACATGGGCGGGGTCGACATTGTCCTGACGAAAGAAATCAAGCTGCTGGGGGTCGTCATAGACCAAAAACTCACCTTTAACACCCACGTCGCGAACGTCTGTAAGCGCGCGGTCGCCTTCTACCACCGGCTGGCCCGAGCAGCTAGGGCCAGCTGGGGTCTCCATCCTGAAGTCATCCGCACTATTTACAGAGCGGTGGTTGAGCCAGTGATCTTGTATGCGGCTGCCGTCTGGGCGCCGGCCGTAGAGAAGCTAGGTATTCGCAAGCAGCTGAACGTGGTCCAACGCGGCTTCGCACAGAAGCTTTGCAGAGCATACCGAACCACCTCTCTGAACTCCGCACTGTTGCTCGCTGGTATACTCCCCCTCGACCTTCGCGTTCGCGAAGCAGCGACCCTATACGAGGCTCGGAGGGGGGTACCCCAGCGGGTGATAGGGGATCGGGAGGTGGAGCGGATGTCCTCGGCTCTGCGGTCTCCGCATCCCGCCTGTCATGTCGACCTCGAGTTCAAGTGCCTGTCTGACCGAGACCAATTTAATGCGAATTGCACAAACAATTTTAATATCTTTACGGACGGCAGTAAGATTGAGGGCAAAGTGGGGGCGGCGTTGTCCGTATGGGCTGGCGCCGCCGAAACCAAAACCCTCAAGCTTGCTTTGCCGTCCTACTGCACGGTCTACCAGGCGGAACTCCTGGCGATATGCCGGGCGGCACGGATGGCTGCAGATAACTTGGCCGGATCAGTCGGAATATACTCCGACTCCTTGTCGGCACTGCTCACACTTAAGAATCCTAAAGCCCTCCATCCCCTGGCCGTAGAGGCGCGGGAACACCTGCGGAGGGCTCTGCACCGAGACAAACATGTAGATTTGTTCTGGATCAAAGCCCACGCAGGGCTAGAGGGGAACGAGCGTGCCGACCATCTGGCCAAGGAAGCTGCGCTGAAGTCGAAACGCGCGTTTGATTACGACAGCTGCCCGGTTTCGTTCATCAAGCGGAGCATTCGTATGCAATCGCTTGATGAATGGAACCAGCGGTATCAGACCGGCGAAACGGCCGGCGTCACCAGGGTCTTCTTCCCTGACGCGATAGCCGCATATAGGATCACAGGAAAAATAAAGGTGGACAGGTTTGTCACCCAGGTGTTGACGGGGCACGGTGGATTCTCCGAGTACTTACACCGTTTTAAGTGCAAGGAGAGTCCGTCGTGCATCTGCGACCCTGCGTGTTCGGAATCTGTCTTCCACGTCCTCCTGGACTGCCCAGCCCTTGCCTACGAAAGAATGCGCGTTGAGAGTGAGTTGGGTGTAGGCCTGACCAAAGGTGTATTGTCAGAACTGCTAGAAAAGGAAAAAGACAGAAAAGTGTTCCTGCAGTATTGCAAAAAAGTAGCTATCATTGTTAACAACAGAAATAAGACTTAGAAAGTTATGTTGCTTAAATATTGTAAACATATATATGTCAACATAAAGACAAATGTTTTATAAATAAAGGAATAGCTTTAAGTTTTTGTAATTAGTACAAAATTTCGTTCTTGTATTAATATAAAAAAATTAATAAATTGTACATAAACCTAAAAACGACCTACAACCAATATTGTTAATAGCATAATTAAAGTTAAAATTGTAAGTCAAATCCAATATATATAAGTTAAAATTGTAAGGTAATATAAGTTAAAATTATTGTTAATCTTGTATATAGCTCGATAAAATGAAATAAAAATATATGTACCCTCCCCATTTCACTACCCCTGGCGTTGTAAATAGTACTAATAGATTTAGGATTGCTCTATTATTTTGAGGGGAAATACCCCAGTATGAATGAATGTGGATGAATGAGAGAAGAAATTGGTATGCAGAATGCTTGTGGGATAAAAGCGCGAAGTATGATAAAGAGGACTAGTTTAAAAAAATGTAAATACATAAATAAGGACTCCGAATAATTAAACTCGGAGGCGTAGGCATTAAAAAAAAAAAAAAAAAAAAAAAAAAAAAAAAAAAAAAAAAAAAAAAAAAAAAAAAAAAAAAAAAAAAAAAACCTAACCTAACCTAACCTAACCTAACCTAACCTAACCTAACCTAACCTAACCTAACCTAACCTAACCTAACCTAACCTAACCTAACCTAACCTAACCTAACCTAACCTAACCTAACCTAACCTAACCTAACCTAACCTAACCTAACCTAACCTAACCTAACCTAACCTAACCTAACCTAACCTAACCTAACCTAACCTAACCTAACCTAACCTAACCTAACCTAACCTAACCTAACCTAACCTAACCTCGAGAGACGCCCCGCCCGACACTTAGAACGGACGCGTACATTGAGTTTCGAAGCCGCTCCGTCAACTTTAAATATTTAAAAATTTGAAAAAGTGGTTTTTTCGCAACGTACAGTGACGTGCTATATACCAAAATTTGCGCCATTGTGCGCTCTACACGTTGGCATAATTTGTTTTATGGAAAATTAACTGGAAGTATTTTAAAAAAGTGAAAAACTGTGCAAAATTGTAATTTGGAAAACTTTAAATGAAAACGCTGCGAAAAGGAAATCGACAACCTATCATTATTTTTATATCACCAGACGCGGCTTATTGAGCCCTACAATCTGACATACGAGTCGGATTTTTCCGGCGAAAACTCGTGGAGATAACAAGGAAAAACCCTCGACCACGTGGCCACGTGGTTGTGGATCCAGCGGGGTGAGGGGGAAGTGTAATACCTCATCAGACGCGGCTCAACGAGACTAATTCAACGGCGTTTCGTTCATAATTGTAAGGTCAGTGGTTCCGGCGAAATTCGATTTTAAAAATTTCTCAAAATTTCAAAATTTTTTAACAAAAAAAGTAAAGCGACAACCCCCCCATATTTTTATGTTTTTAAATAGAGTTTATTAAGTTCTAGCTTCATACAAAATTTTAAAATTTTTGGCTGTATAGTTTTCGAGTAATAATTTTTTGAAAATTAGGGGTGTGCACGTGGGGGCGCAACCCTTGGTCTAATCTCGCCGGTGCCCTGCCTAAAAAATTGTCTTTATATAGAATAAGCTATTTAAATTTTTTCAGAATTTTTAGATTATTTCTAGTATTTTTTAAATCAAATTATTTAACAAAAAAGTGTATTTTTCGCACCCCAAAAATCGGGGGTTGATGTAAAAAATTATTTGACTAGCTTGTGTAACAGATACTGAAAAGACCTTTAAAACGAGCCCAATCACGGGTGTTTTCGACCATAAACAGTAGTTTTAAGGTAAATCTCGATAAGTCGCAGCCATATTGGCGGCCATTTTGAAAATTTTAAAATCTCAATAACTCCGGCCCCATAGGTCGTAGAGAGACGGGGTTTCTAATGTTAAGCAAGGCACGATCAGAGTAGTGTTTTAAAAGGGTCTAGGACTCTATATAGAGACCAACCCCCGATTGTGTTTTAAGGGGTGGTTTCGGGTAGGCCTCGACGAGACCAGCACGGAGAGCCGTCGCACATTGTTCTGCGACTAGCGGTTCGCGAGAAATAAATTTTTAAAATTTTGGTTAAGTCGGAACCACTATTTGGTCCGCCATTTTGGAAATTTTTGAATCGCAATAGCTCGGGAACCGTTGGTCGTAGAGCAACGCGGTTTTTTCTGTTGACCAGCCCTCGGGAGGGGCTCTCTGATAGAGCTAGACAGGTGACTCTATGTAGAGTCGTGGTAGAGTTCCCCCGAAAAATCGGTACGGACGTCTCTTTACTTAGTTTTAAGACTCAGGCATATTTGCCTGTCCTTCGTTGACCGAGGTTTGTTTACGGACTGCTATTGCAGGACTATATTTGTTAATGATACAAGGTTTATTGACCGATTTTTTGTTTTGGACTTATTTGACTTTTTAAATCTAATATTTTTACACTCTTTGACGCACCTCCTATACAAATTTATATTAACAAAAATTATTTATTTTAATCCATTTAGACCCGCTCAGACATGTTCGGGATGCGCACCCCCCCCTCTTCTAGCAGGACAACTCGCACTCCTGAGACTGCTGAAAGATCCCCTCCTACTTCTCGGCTCCCACCGAAGTGGAAGGAAGACAATATGTATGAACTCTTATGTGACAAAAACGGCCGCGATAACCTGGCGAACATAATAGAAGATAAAATAAAAGACGTAATAAAATCTTCAAGAAATTTAAAAAAAGAATATAAAGAGGCCTTGCAGTGGGCCATTGATTGGCAAAGATTACTCTATAATAAAATAGACGAACTCTTTATAGAGGATCAGGAATACGTGGAGATGAAAGAGGTGAGGGATGCAATAAATGAGCAGACCCTCGTAGTACAGGAAAATACGAGGCAGTTAAAGGAGTTGCAGGAAAAAGTTGCGGAGCGGAGAGAGGATGTCATCGTCGAACAGAGGACATACGCGAACGTTGCTGCGGCCGCGGTCGGGTCTCCGGCAAAGAGACCGGCAACACTGCACTCGCTCGTCGTATCGTCCACAGACGAGACGAAGACGGGCGACGACGTCCTCTCTCAGCTCAGAGCGACGATAGAGGCAAAAGAAGGGTGGACCAAGGTGGAGCGGGTCCGCAAGGCGAGAGACAAAAAAGTGGTGCTGACTTTTAGCACCACCGAGGAGAGGAAAAAAGTGAAAGAAAAGGTGGAAGCGAAAGGTAAAGGCCTCCTGGTCGAGGAGGCCACTAACAGGGACCCGCTTCTGGTTCTTCGGGGAGTTATCTCAGATAACACTGATGAAGCGATTCTGAAGGCCCTTAGGAACCAGAATCGGGAGTTGTTTGACGACCTCGACCAGGAGACCTGCAGGGTTAGGGTCCGTTTCAGGCGTCGGGCTCGGAACCCCCATACTGCCCACGTGGTACTGGAGACCTCGCCCGTCCTTTGGGGTAGGATCACCCG
>HG992202.1:25000-39197 GCA_905220545.2 Melitaea athalia
TTTTAAAATTTTCATTTCCTCGTAACTCCGTTGTTTTTCCTCCTTTCTTAATCATCTTTTGACACAATCCATTTTTAGTGTTCCTCTATCATATTATCGACTTTTTTCCCCTGGTTTTTCACAGGGAAAAAAGTAGATTTTCAAGTTACGTAATATTTTGAGAAACTTATTTTTTCCTCTTAAAAATCCATTTTCAGTCCGATTTAACTGCGGTTTTCGCTATTGTGATCAATTTTACCATTTTTATCCACGTCTTGATAATTCACCCCCCTCACCCACCCCTTTCACACCCTTACCTACCCCCGCCCCCCCAAAATTTTATTTTTCATTATAAATTTAATTGGATATATTAGCTTTTATTGTCTCATTTAACCTGTTAAATTTTCATTGCCCTGCCTCACGGGGGGTTGTAGTTATAAAATTTTAAAATTTTGAAAATTTTAAGTAAATTCATGCTAGTTTTAAAAATCCATAACTTTTGCAAAACTTAACCGATATTAAAGCGGTTTTCGATTAACACCTTCTCATAACCTTAACTACCTATCCTAACCCCAAAAAATTTTTTTTTAACCCCCGCCATGGCGCCGCCAGCGGGGAAAAAGGACAACAAGGCTGAGGCGGACTTGAAACCTTTACCTACTACCAGCGATAACGTCACCAGCCTATCAACTTTTACTGAAGTAGTCGACAAACTTACACTTGAAATTATTAAAACTATCGAGGAGGCGCGCAGCGTTACTTCTGCTAATAAGAAGTACATAACTATGGCAGCGAAAGAAATTCGTGTAAGTTTTAATAAATACCTGGCTATAACTGAGTCAGCTAACCCGCATGATCTCTCCTTAGAAGCTCAAACTCTCCGCGATGACCTCATATCTCAGCTCCCATCCCAAAATGAACGTATGATTAGGCAAATTAAGGAGCTCAGGGAGGAAAACGCCGCTGCAGTGAAAACCCTCCAGGAACAAATTAATAAACTTAATTCCGATTTAAAAAAGGACAACGAATCGACTACCAAAATAATTACGTCTACATACGCCTCGATCGCCAAGCGACAAACTCAGGCCCGGGACACCCCTGGCCCCGACTCCAAGACTACACCCCCGGCTAAGAAACCCGCCGCTGCGACACCGCCCATCACCAAGCCGGCCATCGTGGTCGTCTCAAAGACTCCTAGTGCCTCCAGAGAGGAGACACTTAAAAACTGCAAATCAACTATTTCTTTTAAGGATACTAATTACGCTCCGGCCAGAGTAGTCCCGGTTTCTAACAATAAGCTTCGCTTCGAGTTCGACTCGGAGCGGGAACGCGATGATGCGCTACGGCGCATATCCAGCGCTAAAGACGCTAAGGTCTCGGCTGAGGTGGCTAACAGGCTCAAGCCTATGGTCATCTTAAAAGGCATATCTAACGACGTTACTGTGGAGGAGTTATGCGACATCATTACTAAGCAAAACCCGGAACTCGGCGAGTTCAATGCGACACATATAAAATATAAATTTAAGCGAAATAATCGTAACCCCGCCCTATACAATGCCGTGTTTATAACCCACCCTACTGCTTTCCGTGCCTTACTCTCTCTTGAGCGTGTACGCGTCGATTATCAGCGTGTACACGTAGAGGAATTTAGCCCCTTTCTACAGTGTCATACGTGTCTGCAGTTCGGACACACCTCGACCCATTGTAAATGCGCCTCCAAGCGATGCGCGCATTGCGCGGAGGACGGTCACTCCCTTAAGGAATGCCCGAAAAGCCTTCACATCTCAGAAGACGGTTCTGTTTCAACAGGTACCGACAACAATATCAAGTGCTATAATTGCATTGCACATAACATGAAATTCGATAATAAATTCCCCACAGCGCACAAGGCAACCTCGGACATATGTCCGGTGGTTCGCATCATGCGAAGCAAGACTAGATCTAACATAGACTACGGATCTGCACCGTTACCCTCACTTTGTGGCGCGGCACGGACGGCTCCGTAGATCCAAGATTGTTAATTCTTACCTTGCTCTCGCATTGATTGCTAACCAGTCATTAACCTTTTAATATATAATTTTAGTATCTTCTTATGGTAACGAACTGCAGACACACATGCATCCCTCCACTCGCGCTTCAGACTATTATCTATATATGTATATATATATTTGTATCTTTTCTTATACTATACTCTATACTTATCTAACTATACTATACTATATATTCACTTATTACTACACTTATTTTCACGCTCATTTCTCTATACAACTACACATGCTCACACTCGCCGGAGACATATTACATACATACAGTTACACTTTTATACTCGCTGAGACCGGGCTTTGAAGCATAGTATTTCTTTTAATGTCAGCCGCACGGGCTTACATCGCGCTCCGCCTAAGTGGCCTTGGCCATCGCGTGTAGCCGATTACGTGGTCTGCCGCAGCAGCGTCCTTGGCGATCTCCGACGAGACCATTTTGAATCTCGCTCTTAGTCGAACTCGACTTTCTTACATAATCATTGATTAATTATTTTTATTTTATTTTTTTAATATTCTATGCTTATATGAGCGTAATGAATATAGTTATCCAGTTAAAGATAACATCTTAATATTTAATATTCAGATTAATGTCATAACTTTTATCTTAAATTTGTTACTGCTGGTACAGTTATTAAACAAACTCTAGCTATAAAAAATTCTAGTTTTACTCCAAAATCTTTTTAATAAAAAATTTACGCTGAAATATTGTACTTCTCTATACATTCATTCTGAATCATATTATTTTATTAGTTTGCTAAGTATCTTATTTTTATTATTGTAAATAGTATGTAAGTTTAATTTAATAGTTTAAACCCATTTATTCTAATAGTAGTTTATAATATTTAGACAGAATAATTTCATTTAATGGAACGAATGTTATCTTTTTACTCCAAATTCTTTTTAACCAAAATTTACGCTGAGATAATTATCGTACTTCTCTATACACTCATTCTGAATCATATTATTTTATTAGTTTGCTAAGTATCTTATTTTTATTATTGTAGTAGTATGTAAGTTTAAAAAAAAAAAAAAAAAAAAAAAAAAAAAAAAAAAAAAAAAAAAAAAAAAAAAAAAAAAAAAAAAAAGTGCAGATAACCAAAAGAAACAATGGTCTCAGTTACACAACTTAATCGTATATACATTAAAAAGAAAAAAAAAAAAAAAAAAAAAAAAAAAAAAAGTGGTAATAATACTACTGCCCTACTCATAATTAACGATTTCTATTACGTCTTAATTTTATCTTGTTTTCAATTATTCTGTCTCATTTGTTATTAATTAGTTATAAGATCATTCACCTTCATCCCCATTTTCATATAGTGTTAGCCGGCGTAGTGCTCGCTGGGAATCGGGCGGCTGCTGGAAAAACGGTATTCGCCGGCCCCGCCCCGTTCACGACACTACCTCACCGCCATCAATTTCACCTTCAATTGTGAGGGGGGGGTCAACCGTATCCAATCGCGGGAATACCCCTCCCCACATCCATCACCTTCACCATTCATTATCATCTGTGTTGTTGGCTGCGACGGGCGGGTCAACCGTATCAAATCGCGGAAACATCCGTCCCCGCAGTCTTCATCACTTCATCACTTCATCACTATAAGTCTCCACCGGGACTACTAATTTACTTTTCGTCTTATTTCGTCATACACTGCTACTATGCACCTTAGTATTACTATTGTGCTTAAACTGGCCGGAGCGTATCACATTGACTACATCAATTAATTGTCTCATCTTCATCATTTGAAATAAATCTCATCAGTGTACCAACTTATTTAAAAAAAAAAAAAAAAAACCTAACCTAACCTAACCTAACCTAACCTAACCTAACCTAACCTAACCTAACCTAACCTAACCTAACCTAACCTAACCTAACCTAACCTAACCTAACCTAACCTAACCTAACCTAACCTAACCTAACCTAACCTAACCTAACCTAACCTAACCTAACCTAACCTAACCTAACCTAACCTAACCTAACCTAACCTAACCTAACCTAACCTAACCTAACCTAACCTAACCGGAGAGACGCCCCGCCCGCCACTTAGAACGGTCGAGTAAAGTGTTTTGTGAAGTCGCTCCTGCAACTTTTAAGTTTTAAAAATCCAGAAAAGTGGTTTTTTCTTGAGGAAAAAACAAGTGCTATACACCAAAATTTGCGCCTTTGTGCGCCCTAACTGATGGTGCAATTTGTTTTGTGGAAAAGTTGTGAAAACTATTTTTAAAAGTGGAAAAACTGTGAAAAATAGTGATTTTAAAATCTTTAAACGGAAACGCTGCAGCAAAACGATCGATAACCTATCGATATTTTTATACATCCAGACGGGGCTTATTAAGCCCTACATTTTGACACGCGAGTCGGATTTTTCCGACGAAAACTCGCGGAGTTATTAAAGAAAAACTACCGACCACGTGGCCACGTGGTCTTGGATCCAGTGGCCTCAGGATAACAAAAAGCGGCTCATTCGACGCGGCGCAACGCACCCAACTCACCGATACCTCGAACATAATTTTAAGGTTAGAAATTGCAGAGATATTCAAATTTCAAAATTTTATCAAAATTCAAAATATTTTATCTCTAAATCAAGATCGACGACACCCCCATAATTTTTGTTTATTTGGTAGACCTTAATAAAGTCTACAAGTGTACAAAATTTCATATTTTTTGGCTGAGTAGTTTTTGAAATGGAATTTTTTGAAATTTAAGGGTTGACACGTGAGGGTGGAAAACGGGGTTGAATCGCTCTGCAATTTTGTACTAAAAAATATTTAGATGTAAATAAAACAATATTTTTACTTTTTTCAAATATTTTCTATGTAATTTTTTGTAGTTTTTGACGTTTTTGTGAAATTTTTTGTGTTTTTTGTATTTTAAAAATCGGGGGTTAAACATTTTTTATATGTAGTAGCATAGACGTACAGAGGACAAAAAGACGAATCCAACGAGCCCAAGCACGGGAGGATTCGTCCAGAAACAACGGTTTCTGTAAAAATCACGTCCATCGGCGGCCATATTGGCGGCCATATTTAAAATATTAAATTAGATATAACTCCCGATCTAATTGTCCTAGAAACTTGAGGTTTTTTCAGGGTTGATTGCTGGGGCGAGCTCTACATTTTGCGAGGGGAAACAGCTCTATGTAGAGTCGACCATTAGATCCCCAAAATTTGACGGGTTTTGGACAGCCCATAAGAAGCCCATCACGGGGAGCCGTCGCTCAGTTCTCTGCGACTAACGGTTCCCGAGTTATAAATTTTTGAAATTTCGGTTACAGCGGAACCACTTTCGGTCCGCCATTTTGAAAAATTTAAAATCACGATATCTCGGGAACCGTTGGTCGTAGAGCAACGCGGTTTTCTTTATTGACAAGCCCTCTGGAAGGGCCTTCGATTGAACAGTGACAGGCGACTCTACATAGAGTCCTTACAGAAAAAGTAGAGTTTTCTCTACATTTTCTTAGTTTTAGTTTAGTTTTAAGTTGTATAGGTACCGGGGCATATTTGCCTGCCTTTTGGACCGGGAGCGGTCATTTACAGCCGCTCTCCTAGGAGGAAATTAACTTATATAAACTTTTACGGTTTATTATATTTATTGACAAGTTTTATTATATATTATTGCACTTTAAATTATTTTCCTCAAATTTTATAATTCTGACGCGCCCCTGGAATGTTCGGGATACGCACACCTGTAGACAAAGCCGGAACGGCCCAACAGCTAAAAACAATGAGGAAATCAACTGACGGAGTGGTGCCAAAACTCCCTGGGCGGTCCAGCCTTGATAAAAAAGTCGCCCCAGCTATAGGAAAGGATAAGGCAGCAACTCCTTGGGTAGATCCGAGACCCGATCTGCCGAGGGCTGGCAGTAAGTGGCGACTATCGATCTCCCCACCAAAACCTATCCCCCAAAAACCCAAGACCAGTACCGGAAGTGTGATCGGGAAATCGACGGACGAGACAAGGTCGAAACCTCCACCGCGGACAAACCCCGTCAAATTACCCTCTGCCGACTTGATCAAGGACACGGTTGAATCGGTGGGGGGTCAAGAGACTCCGAAAAAGAGTATCGACTGTAGTCCCCACCGATTCTCCAGGCAGTCTATCGAGATGACAAGGGACAAGAGCAGACTGGAGGCGGCAGACGAACTGGTGGACCTGTCGGCAATCGCGACGACCAACTCGAAAAATCTTAAACGCGAGTATAAGAAGATGATTTCCGACGCGGTCAGCGGTCTGTATGAGCTGCTCGAGGCGAGCGAGTGTGAGTTAAGGGCTCTAAGGGTAGTTCGCATGGGGGAGGGGATCACCGCGGGGGCGGGGCTGGCGACCAAGGACGACGTTCCTGCACCCGCGGTGGCCCCGGACCCCTTGCTGAGCCAGAAACTCGAAGAGCACACTCGCCTCTTGCTCGACAACGGGCAGCGCATCAGAGCCCTGCAAGAGCTGCTTGATAAACAACAGGAGACGGTCGTCGCCCGGCGAACGTACGCGGGTGTTGTTGCGGCTGGTTCTCCGCCGAAGAGACCGGCTGTCTCACACTCGCTGATAGTCTCGTCGAGCGACGAAACCAAAACGAGCGAAGAGGTCCTCAACCAGCTTCGGGAAACGATGGAGGCAAAGGAGGGATGGGTCAAGGTGGACAGGGTGCGTAAAGCCAAGGATAGGAAAGTCGTAATGGCTTTCAGTACAAAAGAAGAACGAGAGAAAGCTAGAGTGAGAGTGGAAGAAAGAGGAAGTGGTCTCCTGGTCGAGGAAGTGAGCAACAGGGACCCACTTCTGGTTCTGAGGGGCGTCGTCTCAGATAATACTGACGATGACGTATTGAAGGCCCTAAGGAACCAGAACAGGGAGCTGTTCGACGATCTCGACCAGGAGGCAAACCGGGTTAGGGTTCGCTTCCGTAAGAGAACCAGGAATCCGCACGTGGGCCACGTGGTGCTGGAGACCTCGCCCACCCTTTGGAACAGGATTATCCGCAAAGGATACATCCACATAGATTTTCAGAGGGTGAGAGCTGAGGACCAGTCGCCGCTGGTCCAGTGTGCGCGATGCCTCGGCTACGGGCACAGTAAGAGGTTCTGCACGGAGTCGGTTGACGTGTGCAGCCACTGTGGCGGCCCGCACTTAAGGACGGAGTGCGCAGACTGGGCGGCGAGCGTCCCGCCCTCATGCAGAAACTGCCGAAAGGCGAAGCTGGACGATATAAAGCACAACGCCTTCGACAGCAACTGCCCAGTCAGGAAGAGGTGGGACGACTTGGCGCGGTCAACGGTCGCGTACTTGTGAGGGTACGATGGCCGGCACGGTGGCATGCTAGCAGGAAGTCTCCATCCCCGGCGAAAGACGCGCGAGACACTCTGCGGGGGTCTTGTTTTCGCAGGAAACTTATACATTTGTTGCGAGGCAAGACTCCAGCAGAACAAGAGGGGAACGCGCGGCTACCGACTCCTGCACAAGACCTCTACGAAGGCGGAAACTTCAAAATTACATAGGGTCCGGACGCTTGGCGACGAGTTTCGACCTCGTAATTTTAAAAGGCATGTAAATAAACCGCTCTCCATCTGAAGGATAGGCAAATATGCTAAGGCTATATAATTGTATATAGTAGTATAGCATTGATAATTAGGTTATAACGTGGATTGAAGCAAGACGTCAAACTGTACACTTAAGTTTAATAAAAAATATGGAAAATAAACCAACAACAATAAAAACTTTTGTAAAATGTAATAGTTGTAAGATAAAAATTCAGGAAACAAACGTAAAATTGTTAGCAGTTACAAATATGTATTCTTAGTCTATAAGGTTAAAGTTAAAATTAAAGTTGTTTAAACAAAGAACTTAGTGTTAGTAGTAGTACTATTAATTGAGGTAGTATTTAGAATTTAAGGCTTGTACGTAATATGAAAAGTAGGTAAAACAGAAACATTAAAATATAAGTAAAAGTAAAATAATTTTTAAGATAAAGAAAATAGAGTATGTATATGGTTATTATTAAGCAAAATAGACAAAGTACTAAAATTGTTATTAAATTAGATTAAATAAAATAGAACATGGACCCTGTACTGTATTAGATTAAGGACTATTAAAAATACAAAGATACTTTGTCATGGCGATGATAAACATCACCAGAACAAAAATTCATAGACAACAACAAAAAACAATGTAAACCAAATAGTTTCGAAAAAACAAATGGTGTCAATTCATTTACCCCGTGTTAATTAGAAATAAGAAAAGTAGCCCAGTAAAGATAGGCCCTAAAGTAGAGGGGAACCCACCCCGAGTGAGAAAGAGATGAATGAAAGGAAGAATAAGTATGCGGCATGAAAGTACGAGAGGCATGAAAGCGAGAACTGGTATGAAAGAGTAAATTAGCAGATAAAGACCCGGAAATATAACAATCCGGGGGCATAGAAAAAAAAAAAAAAAAAAAAAAAAAAACCTAACCTAACCTAACCTAACCTTTTTTTTTTTTTTTAACGCTGGTAAAATGCATTTACGCACTGACCCCGCAGCCGCGCTGGGCAGCGGGAGTGTGGGGCTCCCGGCGGTGGTGCAATGCCGGACTACCCACTAAAAACCAGCGGTGCCCACCTCCGTCGCCCGTGCCGGAGTCGCAGGAGTCCAAATTCCTCTGCAAACCCCGGCGGCGTTGCCCTTACGGGCCCTTTCCTTATAGGTGGCACGCGGAAGCACCGCGCGTACCAACCCGGGCAGATTTGATGGTCGGACAACCCCCTCCCTAGTCGACCGTCCTCTGCCTGGCGCTTAGGCTGCCCCGTACCGCCCGGGCAGTGCCAACGTAAGTCAGCAAAGACCGGGGTGGCGACGGCCCTGTACTCCCGCGGACCGAGGCCTCGGCACTAGGGAAAGCGCCTTCGCGCCCCCGGGGCGGACGGGCGAACCCACCCACCCCGTCCCCAGCGTGGGGGAAGGAAAAACCGACCCCCACGTCTTCGCGCCGTCACAGCGCCTGCGCTCATGGGTCCACTCCGAAAAGCAGAGAAGTACCCGGAGCGCACCTACCCCCGCGCTTCCGCGCCACGGGGCGGGCGAACGAAGCCACCCACCCCGTCCTCTCCCCGCGCCGCGTCGCAGCGCCAAACCCTCACCGTCGGCAGCCTACGTGCCACCCCGCACCGCGCACGACCTCCGAGCCGAAAGACAAGCTTAACAGACCCCGCTCCCGGAGCGGGAGACGAGTCGGCAAGACCATAAGTCCGCAAGACCCGCTCCCGGTGATCCGAGATCGAGACCCGCCCCGCCCCGGGCCGAGAGACGAGTCCGCGAGACCCCCATAAGTCCGCAAACCCGCCCTGGTGATCCGGGGCCGAGACCCATCCCCAGAACCCGGAGTGATCCGGGTCCGAGACCCACCCCCGGAGCGGAAGACAAGTCCGCGAACCATAAGTCCGCGAGACCCGCCCCCCGGTGATCCGGGACCGACCCAGAGGCCCTTCCCTTCCTTAGGAGCGTGCCCAACGGCCTCGACACTCCTATGCGCTTTCGCGCCTCCCTGGGGCGCGACCCAAAGGCCCCGGCACCCCAATGCGCTTACGCGCCCTCCCCGTCGGTCGTTAGCCGCGACAGGCAGCAGTACCGCTACAACTGCCGCCCGTCCCGTTGCCCAGGGTGCACCACGAGGAGGTGACCGACTTGCACCCCAACCTAACCTAACCTAACCTAACCTAACCTAACCCGAGAGGCGCCCCGCCCGCGGTCGAAAACGGTCGATTTCGTTGTTGCTCCGTACAAGAAATTCTTTTAAAAATTCATAAAAGTGGTTAAAAGTGCACAAAAATTAGAAAACTATACACCAAAAGTTGCGTCTTTGTACCGACTACATAGTGACAACATTGGATTTTTACGTTTCGAAGTTTTCAGTGGTGAAAAAAGTGAAAAAGTGCGAAAAATTCAAAATTTTAAACATACTTTGTGAAACGCTGCAAAATCTAAAGCGACAACATATATATATTTTTGCATCGTTCGACGAGGCTCAACGAGCTCTAGAATTTGACACCTCGCACGGATTTTTCCGAGGAAAACTCGCGGAGTTATTCGCGGAAAACCGCAAACCACGTGGCCACGTGTTTTGACTTCCCGAGTGGCTACAGCAACGTGCGATACATCAGACGACGCGTCTCGGCGAGGCCTACTCAACGACGTATCGGACATCAAGATACGGTTAGTGGTTCTGAGGATATCGGGTTTAACATTATTTTTCAAAATTCAAAATTCATTTTCAAAAAAACTAAATCGACGACCCCCTCTTATTTTTAGTGTTTTTTGTAGAGCTTAATTATATCTATTAGCATTCTAAATTTCAAAATTTTCGGTTGAAAAATTTCGGAGTTAAAATTTTTTAAAAAATTGGGGTGTGCACGTGGGGGTGCAACCCCTGGCCCGATTTCGTCGGAAACCACTCCTAAAAATTGTATATAGTTTAAATAGTATTGTAAATTTTTTGTAGATTTTGAAAATTATATCTAGTATTTTTTATGTAATAATTTCTTTAAAAAATTAAGTTTTTTCAACCCCAAAAATCGGGGGTTGATCCAAAAAATTTTTTGTACATATATTTAAATAGCACTTGCTATATTTTGTACCCTTGTGTACCCTTCAACGGCCAAGTCACACAACATTAACTATAATAATAAAGAAATCGCAGTAATGAACCTTAGACTTGGTACGACTTTGTCTAGATTTCATTACTTTTTAGAGATAAACAAGCAGCTCCATCGAGACTTGGCTAGTTTTTTTACAGAATGTTTTTGGTGGGATTTCACTTCTTTTTGTAGAAAGTAGAAACGTGGGCATATTCAGGCATATTGATTTATTTTTTAGAATTTCTTATTTGACACATTTTTTTTCTTAGTAACAGTTTTTTTTATTATTACAATACAATTATTTCTTTTCCTTTCACCACCACTCTTAGTCCAATGCATTATATTTTGACCAAATTTTGAGCGAAATTAATATTTTAGTGTAATTTTTGTAATATTCGAGTAGAATTAAGTTAAGAGAGCAGGCAGAGGGGAGGCATTCGCCCAGCAGTGGGACGCTATAGGCTAGATTAAATTAGAAGATGGGATCTGATTTTTGCAATGACAGTCGTTTTTTTTATGTACCAACTAGCTAGGCCTCGCGGTTTCACCCACTGTGATTTGAGGAAAAAATAGGCTTCCTTCTTCTTAAAGCATAACCTTTCTCTTTAAATAGGCTATCCACCTCAGAGGAATTTTTCAATTCGAATCAATAGTTCTTGAGATTAGCGCGTTTAAACAAACAAACAAACAATTCAAATTTCAGGTTTACAATATTAGTATAGATTAGTACAGATTAAGATATATAAAACATATCTTTTACACTTCCGCGACGAAAATATTTATATGGTTTAAGGCTAAGAACTCACGGAGCGATTTTCGCCCGCGTCCGCTGCGGTTGCGGGCCCGCAGATTCTGTAGAATAAATGTTTATAGCATATAGCATTTGCTATTGGCTAGGTGCGTGACGGTAGCGCCACTCGAGGTATGAACTAAAAGGGGACAGTATTGGCAGATATAATCTGTGATTGGCAGTATATTAATGATATTTGACAATAACTATTTTTTTATTGTTAAAATAACTATCAATATGTGAAAAAAATGTAGTGACGAACTGACGAAATTACGTGCTATTTTATATTGAATTAAATCTCTTAAAAAAAAACGTAAGTATCATTGATAAACAAATTATTTAGGTAATATTTACATGATTAGATTAAGTCAATTCTAGCTAGCTTTATAGCTTTATACTATCTGTGTGTAATCTGTGGTCAATTCTAATTTCTTCCGAGTAATTTCTAAAGCATAGCTGAGTAGGTACACATGAGTTGTAAAATTAATTTTAACAAAACTAAAAGGAAACAAACTTTGGAAACAAAGAGTATAATTATAATTGTAAAGGTAAAGGTAAAGAATAAAAATAAAAAGATAATGTAATAGCTGAATATTGAAGATAACGTAAAATATTAATTTTTTTAATTTAATATTTTTTTATTTAAGTCGTTACGAAAACATGGAAGTCATCATCAAAACTGGGTTTCAACCAGTAAATCATCGAATTGAGTTCCAAATTAGTACCTAAATTTTTTTAATTTAATAAACACGTTGTTTAATCTAAAGAGTAGAAAAATATTTTTCATTATTTATATGAAATTCTTAATAAAATACATACAATAGTTTATTAAATTTTGATAAATTCCACAAGTAAAAACATTTATATTTCAAATTACTAATTTAGATAATATATTATTGTGTCAACAACATTTACCAGTTTCCAAATGCTTGTTATACTCTTTTATTATTAATACTGAAATTAAGGTTATGATACTACTTACTTTCGCCGTCTTACTGCTACTATCCACTATTTTCTTTGATTTATTTTCCATTTCGCAGTTGGAAATGTATAAAATTTACACTCACTCTTTCTGCTAGTATTTCCACAATTAATGACACAGCAACTCCGGTTGCTCATTTTATTAAAATTTTATTATTGATAAAAAATTAAAATGTTTACGTGTATTTTATACGACAGAGTCATAAAACATCTCCGTTTAGTTCAAAAATTCACCACTGCGTACGCTTGTGTCGATTCGGCTTACCTCCACCATGACTTCGCACCTTGCCAATACCGACTATGACTTCGCGCTAAATTTATAACGTCAAACGCTAAACGTACACAGCGCGCTGCAGCGAGGCTAGAGCGGGATAACATTACTTTTTAGCGTTTTCGAACTTTTACGTATGTCCACTCACGAAAAAAAACTGTTATTACCAATTTTTATTTTTATTATAAATCAATGTACGAATAAAATTTCCCTAATACAGTGACCAATAAAATAAACATCATAACACTTTAAGATGCTACAAAAATAACTTATAAATTCAAAATTCAATTTCAATACCTCACCTTTCGATAGTGGCAGATTTTTATCACAAACAACAATAATATTTACACTTAATACTTTTTATACACATTACCACTTATTATTATTTAACACATATTTACACTTACCTATTATTAATTATTATTTAATCACTGTCGTTGTCGCTGCAAAATCAAATCACACTTAATACTAACACTAAATAAAACAAAATTAATACTAACACTAGATAAAACAATTAAAACTAAATAAAACAAACTGAATACTATAACACTAATAAACTAATTACTAATACTAATAATAAAAATTAACAACAATAAAAACGAAAACTTTTGTAGCCGATAGTGTTAAAGACAGAGATAGTGGCACGAATACTAACGTGTGACTGAGACAGATTACCGTATACCGAGCATTTCCGAATAAGCACGAAGCTGTATGAAGTAAGCAAGAAGGGATGTGCAATACGCGCGCCTGAGGGTGTTGTAATCGATTTTTATTGAAATCGATTAAAATTAAGTCATAAAAATACATTTATTTTTAATTTTAAAAGGTTTTAAATTTTCTCAAATAGTTGTTACTTAAGTAGTCGTTAATAGATAACTGATATTCAAGTAAATCGTGTCTTTCAACTGAGAAAATTTAATTTTTGTAGTTTTTTTTTTTATTAATGTCGAAATCTCGTTTATTAATGACAAAATTAACTATACATATTTGTAAATCTAATAATATCTTATATCGTTTAATATCTTATATAAACAAAAATCAATAAATCCTAAATAAAACTAATCGATTGCGCAATTCGGTTGATTAAAGGATCGATTGTGTTTACATATGGTTAACAATGTGCTATAAAGATAGCATATAAAATAGCATGCTAAAAAAATTTAGCATTTAGTCTATAGCATGTTTTTAGTTTATAGCAGATTTGAACATCACAGCACCTGATAGCCTGAGACCCGCTGGTTTTGAAACGTTGCCTGCTCCGCTGCCGCCCCACTGCCCGCAAAATTCGAGGCAGCGGCCTCATGTCGCGGAACAAATGTTTTCGATCTCGAAGCGGGAACAAGCAACATGTCCCGCGACACGTATACACTGTGGGACATTTGCGGGACACTGTGCAACAAGTCCCCCAACATGTCGCGGGACAAAATGTCCCCTAGTGTAGATGGGACTGACGCGGAACAATTGTCCCACAACTCGTATATGTTGCGGCAATGCCTCGTCTCCACTAGACTAGCCTAGTGGAAACGAGGCATTTAA